>JASANB010000820.1:0-137492 GCA_030248155.1 Sabatieria punctata | reverse complement strand
GGTAGACACGGTAAACAATGCTTCCGGGTGAAACTGCACTTTCGAAAATGTTTGCGAATATGATTGTTTCGCAACACAGGGCGATTTTACCTAACAGATGAAGACTTTTTGCAATTCCATGTTGGATTCTTCACCGCAAAAAATGTGCGATTTCCTGTGGATTCACAGATGAGTCGAGTGGAATTTTCGCGATTTTTGGAACGTGCGATTTTTACGGTGGTTTCGAAGGGGTTATAACGTACCCCTACCCATGGCCATGGGTTCCGGTACCATATATGGTACCACTACCATACATATATGGTACGAAATTTGAATAGAGTGGTACCATATTGTATAGTACCGGTACAAGGTACCACCAATGCGAGGTAGGGGTACCATACGTGGTGCTAGCACCGTAAAAGGTGTTAAGTGCTTGACTTTAGTATGTTTATTACAATAATCCGCTCGCATGTAGACACAGGGCTTGTTACAGGACGTGGCTTGTACCTTGCTTTCGGGTATAAGAACAAAAAATCATAAAATTGCGATATTATTTTTACTAAAACTTGTACAGAAACTCTGAGTTTTAGTTCTATTGTAGTTTTCACTTGATTCATGCCATACATGTAACAGGTCATCCGCCGATGGGGGGAGGGGGGGTTGGGGGGGGTCTGAGCCAAAATTTTGGGGGAGGGGGGGTGGGCACTAAAAAACGCTCAAAAATCGAGAAAAATCGCAATTTTTGGCTAAAAATTGCCAAAAATCGCTAATTTGGGCTGAAATACAGCTAAAAAGTGCTGTTTTGCAGGCGATTTTGGCAATTTTTGTGTGTGAAAGTGTAAAAAATTGCAAAAATTTGCTCGAAAATTTACTTGCCAGAAAAATCGGGGGGGGGGTCGGTTAAATCGTCGCGGGGGGGGGGGGGGGGGGGGGTCCCCATCCGGGGGGTCTGGCCTAAGTCGGGTGGGGCAGACCCCCCAGACCCCCTGTTACATGTATGATTCATGCCTTTATGATGTTGTCTGACAGTATTAGGTGCGGTGTTGTTGTTGTTGTTGTTGTTGTTGTTGTTGTTGTTGTTGTTGTTGTTGTCGTTGTCGTTGTTGTTGTTGTTGTTGTTGTTGTTGTTGTTGTTGTTGTTGGCAGTATTTTCATAGGACAAGCTTAGTTTCTACTGAGCTTGCGTTTTGAAAACGTCAATATGTTTGCCAGGGTGTAGAGAAAAAGGTGAAGAAGATGCATGAGCAGAAACATTTTCTAGGTGTTTCTGCTGCTGAGCGCACTTGTGAGTGTGGCTGATGTGGTGGCGACAGTGAAAGGAACCACCTACCACTACCACGCTCCGCTGGCCCAGGTCGAACACATGCGAGAACGAGAACAGCCGGAACCTCAGCAGTTCAGCACAATCAGGGTCAAACACGAGAATGATCAGTGATACCATATGCATCTATCTACTTTGTGGTTGAGACTTATACTTGTCTAGCTGAGTTTGGTTGGTCAACTGCATGTACTGTGAATAATGCTTTTTTATGCTTTTCATAGACACAACACTACATACAACCTTTCTGTGAAGCTTTTCTTTCAAACAGGAAGCAATGTGTAGTTATCGGTAGCAGAGGTTAACGTTATCGGGTCCCCAGGGTCTTGCCTCGGACCAATCCTGTTTAGGGGGCCGCCGTCCATAAACGACGTCGTTCCAGAGGGGGAGGGGGGGTCGGCTGAAATGCGACGATAGACGACGCACCAGGAGGGGGAGGGGGTTAGCAAAAACCGACGTCGCTTTTTTCGAAATTTTAGGGAACTTTGAATGTATTATTTTCGATTTATGTACAGGGTGTGTCAAAAAAATACAACCCAGCAGAGTTTTTGCTGTAGCAACCGCAAATCTCAACCGATTTGAATGAATCCTGCTTTAAATGAAAGATAAATAAATTCTTGAAAGACGGGTGAAGGCCCTATTAAGATACGATGCTTAGTTCCTGAGATATTTTCCTTCAAACTCAAAACAGAGATTTTGGCAGTGAACAAGAGCGATTCCGTTGCACTTCACAACAAAACGGATTCCTACTGCTGAGGGGCAACAAGACTTTTACAAATGAAGTAACCAAGCATGTGTGGCACCAGAAAAACCTCGTTACGTTAGCTCTGAGCAGTAGGAATCGGTTTTATTATGAAGTGCAACAGAATAATAAAAATCGCTCTTGTTCATAGCCAAAATCTGTTTTGAATTTGAGTGCAAATATCTCAGGAACCAAGCATCATATCTTAATAAATGCTTCACCAAACTTTCAAGAATTAATTTATCTTTCATATAAAATAGGACTCACTGAAATCGGTTGAGATTTGCGGCTGCTACACTAAAAATCTGCTGGGTTGTTTTAATCTCTGTTGTGCACTGCCAAATTGAGATTTGCGGTTGCTACAGCAAAAAATCTGCTGGGTTGTTTTCTTTTGACGCACCCTGTACATTTTGTCAAAGATTTCTACATTCAAAAAAGTTTCCCAGAGTGGCTGAAGGGATCTATTCAAGTCATTGTACAGTATGGCAACAAGAAAAAATGACAGTACTGCATGTATTGCACTTTTATCGGGGGGGGGTAAACGGAAAACGACGTCGCCTAGGGGGGAGGGGGTCCCCAGAAACGACGCAAGGCGATTTTGGGGGGAGGGGGGCCTTTTGCCCTATTTACACACAAAATTGAAAGTTTGGCGTAGAGGTCTGTAAGTTGGAGGGCTAACACGTGCCGATAGGTTATATAACCACTGCAAAGGATTTCCCTTTTCGACGCTCCACGCTCCAGATATGCCCCTCCGAAAATCGGTCCAACTACTGTATGGGACCGAAATTTCAAAATCGAATTTCTTCTAGTGCATTAATCAGAGTTTGGACTTAAAAATTGGGGCTTTTTGGTAACTTTTGGAGTACTTTAAGAATCAACGATCGAATTCCATTTTTTGGGAAAAATTTCAAATTTCTCGGTTTCATTTGATGTATCCCATGATGGGCGTCCGAATTGTCTTTTTGAAAGGAATTAGAGCTGGAAATCGGGCTGGCCTAACCCAAGCAATGCATAAGCGAAGGATAGTTGGAAACTTTTGCATTGAATAAACATTCTGCTTACTTGGTACTTACAAGAAGTAAGCATCAAATAGCATTGTGCACTATAACGAATATTTACAGAGACTGCTTAGACTCTGTTACTCTCTTGTTATTTGTTTTCACCTTAAGGAATGCCATGCAAGATTTGGGTAGGTGTGCATGTGAACAGACTAAAATATACATTATTGATCCTGGCTGCTGCGGGATGATGGCTGTAAAAATCGTCATCCCGACTCAACTATTGACGTACATACATATGCAAACTACATATAGTCTGTTCAAAAATAAGCGACCTGGCGGTTTTTTGCTAATAACTTTTTGGGAGGCCTCGGGGTGACTTGAGCCTACAAAGTTGTAAACAACGTCGAGCTCCGGCCTGGGGTAAATCCTAATCTGCGCTACGTTAGCTCTGAACACTAATTTGCGCAATGTCAACATTTTCTCTCATTTGTCAAAATGAGCTCTTTTGCTAATTGCGATGAAAATTAGATGACTGCAGAAGTCGATTCTTGAGTCCTTGGCGACTCCAATGCCTGTGCTTGTCCAATGCTTTCATGACGTGTCTAGGCCAAACCGATCTGGAGATATGGCTGGTCAAAGCATCGAACAATCGCGAAAAATGGCGTTTTTTTTGAAAATTTCACAAAATAGAGACTGACGGATTTGGCTGAAACGGCTATACGTCAATAGTTGAGTCGAGATGACGAGTTTTTTATAGTCACCATCCCACAGCGGCCAGGATCAATAATGTTTATTTTAGTCTGTTCACATGCACACTTACGCAAATCTTACATGGCATTGCTGAAGGAGAAAACAAATAACAAGAGAGTAACAGAGTCTAAGCAGTCTCTGTAAATATTCGTTATAGTGCACAATGCTAATTGATGCTTATTTCTTGTAAGTACCAAGTAAGCACAATGTTTATTAAATGCAAAAGTTTCCAACTATCCATCACTTAGGCATTGCTTGGGTTGGGCCGGCCCGATTTCCAGCTCTAATTCCTTTCAAAAAGACAATTCGGACGCCCATCATGGGAAACATCAAATGAAACCGAGAAATTGTTTGCGAAACTGAAAATGATAAACAAAATAAGCATAAAACTCATGTTAAACAGCGGCAACCAGGACCAGGTTTGTGCGCTATGTGCAAGATGAACAGTACAATACGTGTGCCAAAGATCTTCGAATTCGATTCAAAACTGACCAAGTTGTGTTGTTTATAGTGTGCAACCCATTACATTGTACAGGGTGTGCCAAAAAAAACAACCCAGCAGATTTTTTGCTGTAGCAACCGCAAATCGCAACCGATTTGAATGAATCTTTTTTTAAATAAAAGATAAATAAATTCTTGAAAGACTGATCGGTCGCTTATTAAGATAGCCTGCTTAGTTCCTGAGATATTTGCCCTCAAAGTCAAAACAGAGATTTTGGCAGTGAACAAGAGTGATAAACACAACTGAGCAGATTTTTTACTTTTGCAACCATGAATCTTAACCGATTTGAATGAATCCTTTTTTGACTGAAAGATTGATAAATTCTTCAAAGATTGGTGCAACTTTTATTGAGATTCACTGCTTAGTTCTTGAGATATTTGCCCTCAAAGTCGAAACAGATTTTGGCAAAGAACAAGAGCGATTCCGTTGCACTTCATAATAAAGCAGATTCTTACTGCTGGGGGCTAATGACACTTTACTGTTGAAGTGAACCGAGTTTATGTGTCACCAGTAAAGCCTCCAATAGGCCTCAGCAGTAGCAGGAATCGTTTTATTACGAAGTGCAGCGGAATAATAAAAAATCCCTCTTGTTCACTGCCAAAATCACAGTTTTGACTTGGAGAGTGAATATCTCAGGAACCAAGTAGTGATGTAAAATTATGGAATTTGAATTTCAATTCAATTACAATTAAATTATGGGCTCAGTTTTTAATTTCAATTAAATTAAATTAAATTAATTGAAATAGTTTTCCATTATTTTCAATTACAATTATATTTTCAATTAAATTATGGAACCTCGGAAAATTTCAATTATGCAATTTTTTTTCAATTATTTTTTCAAATTTTTGAAAATTATTGTGATTTTGTTGATAAAAGACAGTGACAGTGACTCAGGACTTAGAAAAATGTCCATGTAAAAGCTTAGAGACACCTGGTTAGCCTGCTGTCCAACCAGGCGAGAAAATTTTTAATTGTAGCCTTTTAAAACGTATAAAATGGCATTCTGGGGGAAATTTACAGTTAGTTCATTATTACTATATATCAGTGCATAATCTAAAGGTTTCCAGCATTTTTTAAGCAACTTCACTTCCTAGGTACCTTTGCCAAAAAGGGGGTGTCAGTCAACCCACCATACATCCAAAAATCACTGTTTTGGCTTTTATGAAATACGAAATAAAAAGCAGATAATAAAATATTACAAAACATAGTGAGGTCAGTATAAAGAGGTGACAAACCCTAAATAGGCTTTTATTTGAAGTCCTTAGCGCCTCTAATACTTACACATTTCCTTACATTCACCACAGGAAATAATTGAAAATATAATTGAAATTCCAGGCGAATTTCAATTAAATTACAATTAAATTATGGCCCAACTTTTGAATTTCAATTAAATTAAATTAATTGAATTGAAATTAAAAACGGGTCAATTATGCGAATTTCAATTACAATTAAATTAATTTTTTACATCACTAGAACCAAGCAGAGTACATTAATAAGCGGTACATCAATCTTTCAAGAATTTATTTATCTTTCATTTAAAAAAGGATTCGTTCAAATCGGTTGAGATTTGCGGTTGCTACAGCGAAAAATCTGCTGGGTTGTTTTTTTTTGGCACACCCTGTATATGGAAAATTTTTTTGATTTTCAACTTTCAAGGCCCAAAAACTCGATTTGACGTACATTTTTTTTCGATTTTTTTGTTTAATCGGAAGCAAAAACGTAGCGCTACATTTCCACGAAATAAAACAGTTGAACTATTGACGGTGCGGGGGTCAAATCGGGCCCGGAAAGGATTCGAAAAAAATGTTTTGTCAGAAATCTAGTCGAGTAGGGCATCATTTGAAAGAGAATAATTTTCTGATTCTAAATATACAATTCGCAAGTTCCTACGATCATTTGGTCCCGAGTTATGACTCGAAATCTGAGAGAGGGTCGAAAAAGTGACCCTCTCAAAAATGGCCGGGAAGGTGATAAAATGTCTTTTTAGGTCAAATTAAACCAAAATATGAAATTTCAGCCAAATCGGAGACAAAAAGTTCAGATTTGTCCGGGAAAAGTCGACTCTTATACTATAAACCGGCTCTTAAATTACCAAATTCTGTCAATATTAAAAATGAAAATTTTGCTACTATTTTACTATTTTTTTGGTCAATTTCAGTCAAAATCTTGATCGAACATTTGCAACAAAAGATGTGTGATTCCACTTTTGTTGGTAAAATTTCACAAATTTTTGTGTCTCTAAGATTCTGGAGTGAAATTCGATTTAATAAATATTTTTGGCTAAGAGAAGTGCTTCCATTGTACTGTAGTTTTAAGGCCTGCTAGTGTAGAGTATGGAGATCTAACGAGTGGAGACAAAATGCAGGCTATTCTGTTTCTTGTAATGTATTGTACATGAAGTACATAGAGACTTGATTATTGGAGCAGTGCGAAGTTAAGCCAAAACTAGTGCAACGCTTTCTAATGACAAAGCCAGTTTGGAACAGGGAGTTAGGGTCAGATGACTAAGAATCCTTCAAATACGATATTTTGAAAGGATAACGTAATAGAATGTGTTTCTGGATGCCTCAAAAATACAAAATTACAAATAAAACATTGTGATCATAGGGAATTTTCGATAAAAATCGCACGAAACAGGATAAAAAATACCGATTCCCAAATACCTAGGTATTCCCAAGATATTCGGTATACCCGGTATGGGTATTTATTTATTAAAATACCTGGAATCGGTAGGTATTTATTGGGTAGGTATTCCTAAAAATACCCATTTTTCGGGATGAGTTCGGTATACCCAATCAACAGTACCGGGAACCGACTGGATCTGCCATTGCACGGAAGCCGCTCCACAAAGCATTATTGTTGGCAAGTACGACTGAACCTGGATGTATCGATAGGTTTATAACCCGAAATTTGTGGACTTGTACCTCTGAACCTAAACCTATTTTATTTCAGCCGGACTTGAACCTGTTCCGTTCTAGTGGACTTACTGATTAGGTTCAAAAACCGAGTGCACTTTTTAGGCAAACTATGTAAAATTTTCGGTTACATTGCACAAAATTTTAAAGATGTCATGTTTTTACGCTTATTTTTCAAACTGAAAATGTCAGAAAACTAAAGCACACTGCCTGTAAAGTCTGAAGTTTTGAACATATGGATGTTTGAAGATAACTAAGCAGAGTATCTTAACAAAAGTTTCATCAATCTTTCAAGAACTTATTTATCTTTCCTTTTCATTCAAATCGGTAGAGGTTTGCTGCTGCTACAGTAAAAAATCTGCCGGCTTTTTTTTACGGACCCTGTATTTTTACAGTATAATTCCAACATTCCTGGGATATTGGTTCTCATTCATCCCTGCAGAAATGTTGACCGATTTGAGTTTAAGAATGGATTTTCCTAGAAACGTCTTGTAAACGGCTTTCCTGTAAGTTTTCGAGAAAACCACATGGAATAAAATCGAGCCGGAACCGTTGAGAAAGCCCGCTACAGGACCAAAAACCTTTACCGAAACAGATAAAATAACTTGCACAAAATTACGAGTTCTCCAAAACAAAACGAGAACACTGTTCAAGTTACCAATAAGAAAAAAGTTTATCATGAATAAATTCAACAACACAGTGCCGACAAGCAGCTTGCGCTTAGCTTTCTCCCGTTGCTTTCTTTCATTTTGGTTAGTATTCAATGCAGTGCTAGCGTTTTTGTGCATCCAATACATGTAAATCCAAACCAACGAAAACTGTGCTACCAACAAGAAAACGTAGAGGATAGTTTGATAGATCTCTCTAAATATTTTAAGCAGCTTGTAAGCCAAGGTGTTCCACTGAATACCAAAAAAGCTCGCAATACGAACTCTCTGAAAATCAAAAAAACCACAAAGCACAGTGCCGAGGAAGGAAAACAAGATCGAAAGTGTTAGAATTTTGCTGGCGCGTTTGCGATGCTTCATCGCATGGTAGTGAAATGGTTTGGCTATAGCTACAACTCTGTCATACATTAGTGCAGCAAGCAGAATCTGGTTAAGCAGTTGAAAAAAATCAGATGGTAGTTTCTCAAACCCTGAAGTGACATACAAACTGGTATCAAACCAGCAGTGAAGCTTCCGGAAAAAAGAATGAAGAAAGAATGAGTTCTCCAAGCTAAAACACAGTTCTAGCAATAAGTCTGTTACTATCTGACTGAGATGCAGATAAATCGCTGTACTGATGGCGCTGTATGCAAATGTTGCTTCGTAGTACTGCCAGGGCTGTTGACCCGAATCCAGCAGATCCTGAGCTTGCTTAAGTCTAACTGTGATTCTCCAATCCTAATATATCTGTCGCTGACTGGTAGATCTGTTGTTGTTTGTCTGCTTCTTCGTTGTATGGCTCGCTGCTGTACTAGTTGGCTGCGCGGATGCGGTGGCTCTTCAAGCTAGCACACAGTCTTTACCCATACGAACGGCTACAACAAACTCGGCCGGACAGACATATTATACACACTCAGTAGAGAGAGCAATTGGGACCGACCGCACACCAGCGTACACAGGAGAGAAGAGTGAAGAGTGTAGGTACGGCTGGGTATGCGCTCGGCATGGCTTTCTTTGTCTCTTTGTTCGCTGCCACCCGGATCCAGCCGGATATGGCCATATCCGGATCCGGTACCGGATCCGGATATTCCCTGCCGGATATGCCGGATGTCAGTCACATATGAGAAAACGTGACTTTTACATATTTTGAACATAAATATTGCATTTGACCGAACAAAAATAATACAATGAACATCACAAAACGGCCAAGCAGACTGGATTTCTATGTTTAGGATAGTCGCCTTGTTTTTGCTAATTTTTTATTTAATTAAAAATAAAAAATCTAAAATAAAAAACTAACTATTATTGAGGCAAGTTTATACTGTAAATCTGTACTTTACAGAGATCAAAGCGTCTCTTTTCAGTTGCAGAATGGAGATGAATGGCTTGAGACTCTAAACTCAACTCGCAAAGAATGGAAATCTCAACTGAGATTTTTCAAATTTATAATTTTTTAGTTTGTAAAACTAGGACAGGTCTACCAAAAGGTCGGCTAAGTATACCTTAGAGAGAACAAATATGATATATGCAATATCAATATGCACTAGAGATTGCATGCATATATTCATATGCAATATCACATGCATAGCAAAAAAAACCCGATATCATCCAACCATAGTTTGAACTACAATTATTAGATGTTGTTTTGAATCAACTGTTATAGAACAAAGAAATGTATATATGTGGTTTATTGCATTCTAAAATATTTTTAAGTTGATCAATGATATCCGGCATATCCGGATCCGGCCAGATATGAGCATATCCGGATCCGGATCCGGTAGAAATTTGTATCCGGTCGGGCCCTATCTCCAACGTATCACGAGAAACGCTGGTTCGTTGCGGTCGGCTCGTAGCAGTAGTGACCGACCGGTGGCGGCATGGGTCCTTGCCCCGGTCCCGACTCGGCGATTTGCTGCTGGTGTAGTAGACGAGACGTCGTCTCTTCCGGCGCGTTACGAGAAACGCCGGGTCTGGTTGTAGTAATTGCCGGCGGCGGTATCGGTCCTCGCCCCGGTCCTGGAGGTGGCGGCACGCCCGTTCCTCTTCCCGTGCCGAATCCTCGACCCACTTCTCTCCTCCTCAGCGTTGGCGAATTGTCGTTGTCGCACTCCATCCTTAGAACAAACGCAGCGATTTAAAAGAAATCTCGGGGGCACACCTCCAAATCTGCCCTAACCGACACTTTTTCTGCTGGTTCCACCTCGGGTCCTGGACAGATGATGCTGAGGAAGAGGGACGAAAAAGGCGTTGTTTTTGGTGATACGTTGGTTTGTAGCAAAACGTAGAAACCGATAGTAAAACAAAGTTGAAAAGCAGGTTGTAGCGCAATTAAAAGAAGTAGAAAGAAGAAAGTAGAAAGGAAAACCGGGTTGACGATGGCTGCTGACGACGCTCATTAACCGACCAATAAACGTGTTATTGGTGAGCCGAACGGAAGGGGCCCTTTAACCGACCAGTGATCGTGTCGCTGATGAGCCGAACGGAGGAGGCGACCCGGGCGCTACTCAGCTACAGGAGCAGGACACGGCAAAACCACACTACAGTTGGTTAGGAAGACAGAGTCAGCTCACTTCAGGAGTCGACCGGTGCCTTGTCGCGCAGAGAGGCAGCTTTTCTAGGTTGACTTTAACACGCAACCAGCCGCACAAGATACAAAACAGCCAAAGTGTATGTAGACTAACAAAGAGCCCGCCAGACAGGCATAGAAAGTTCTAGAAAACATCACTCAAAATGTCAGCCAATCACTAGCCTTCGTTCTTCTCGGCTCCCTCCTGATTGGTCCAACCAAATCCCCGTTCCGGCGACTGCCGAGCCACTCCCCGTCACGCGCTTGCTATACGGACCGGCTCTCGCAGCGCACCCTGCGTCGTCAAGGGGTCGGCGGCAAATCGAAAATGGCGGGTCTGTACAGTACTGTACGTCAACTAAACACTTAGTACTGAAAATCACAATGCGTTAGCTGTACGTTAGCTAAAACTAAAAACTCGGATGCTGTTGTTTGTAAAGCAGTAAGTATGCACGCTGAAGAAAATGAAGCAAAGTGTGCAGCGATCAGTCGATCTCGGATGGTTTTGCCGGTGTCCTCCTGCTGTGGTGGTGAGCCTCGATTCTGATGTGAGTTCCGTCAATGCACCCAACTACACCAGGAAACTTGCATAGTGCATAAAATCTGCTTTGGTTTATGCTTAGCTAAGCTCGGTTAGTCGGCAAATGCACAAAGCGATCCAATTTGCTTTTGACTGCTTTCAAAAATCTGTCAAACACTCGGGAAACAGTTGGTTGACTCACATTGAAAATGTCACCCAATTCAACTTGAAAAGGGTTCAAGGCAAGACAGCACATACTGTAGCAATCAAAACCTGTACAGGATGAGCCATAAAAGTGGACAAGTCTTTGTTGCTCTCTGGCACTGTGGCCGTGATTTAAATTATTTGGACTGATTTTTCAACAAAAACTGATAATATCCACTTTGTTTCCCTTGAAACTTATGCTTTTAGCCCGATTTTTTACATTTTAACGCATTTTTAACGCTTACAAAAGTGTTTTGACACATGTAACAGGTCATACCGGATCCCCCGAAGGGGGGGGGCGGGTTGGGGGTCTGGCGCCGACCGGGGGTCTGTGCTCAAAATCTTGGGAGGGGTATGGGCACTAAAAAGCGTTCAAAAATCGGGAAAATCGCAATCTTTCGGCTAAAAATCGTAAAAAGTCATAAATTTGGGCTGAAATACAGCTAAACAAGTGCTGTTTTACAGGCGATTTTGGCATTTTTTGTCTGAAATTGCAAAAAAAATGCAAAAATTTACTCAAAAAATTACTTGCCGGAAGATCGTCTCGAGGGTCCCCATCCTCCCATCCATCGGTCGTCTGGCCTAAGTCAGGTGGGGCAGACCCCCCCCTGTTACATGCATTTTAGTGTTTTATCAGAATTACCGGCCTTGGGCGTTTACTTGGCAAGGCTTTCCAACATACATGTAGCAGCTCCGGGCCGACCTTATACACATTTTGTACAAGTAGTGCGTCAAACTAGCGACCTCCGAAGGTCGCTAGAAAATCTAGTGCGTCTACTTGTTAGAAAAGTAGCGCGCTAGTTTTTGTGAATGCGACGGACTTGCTAGAAAGAAGGCACTATCTAGCAAATGCTAGAAACGAACTCGCTAGTTGCATCTAGCGTGTTTTGTGAATACGGCCTCAGGTCTTGTAAGTGGAAAACAGCGGTAGTACCTGCAATAATGATGCATTCCTTTCGTCTGCGCAGAACTCCATGCCAAACGACTGTAAGTAGAATGACAAAATTACCAGAAACAGCACTGAGCCTTCTATGGAGTGTGTGATGTACTCCCATTTAAGGGAGTCAGCCTTTTCATCACTAATATATTCTTTAGAACTTTCATTCAACTCCATTTTGTCCTAAAACAACGAGAATAAACACCTTTGCTGAAGCGCAAATTTGCATCGATAGCCATTGCTAGTCAGTGGATTATGTATATTTAGACGCCTATTCGTACTCGTACTAGGCTGGACAGGTCTAAATCAAGTGCAAAAAGCCGATTTTTAGCCGTCGCTGGAAAATATTGACGTTAACAGGACCACTAACATCTGCTCTCGAAAGGGTAGGATGTGTCCAATAGTTAGCAGCTAAGTTGACCGTTTAGCCTCGAGGGAATTAAACGACCAAATAACATACGCAATTAAACTCGAAAATAATCAGACGAAAGCAGCGGTAACCGAACAAACTAATCGCCTTTTCACCACTAAAAAATAGCGGCTATTTTTTGTCCGTCCTATTGATTCAACTTATAGAGCTATAGAATTCCACCAAGGTCATGTTGGAACGCTATACACACATTATGGGCGCATCAAGTGACACCTGCACCATAGGTCCGGGTCGGCCTAGGAGGGCAAGGGATTTCTGCCTGCAGTGGGTCTAGGGGGCTTAGCCCAACTAAGAGGGGTCCAAAATTTCAACTACAGTATAGTAAAACAAAAATTAGTAATACTAGTGGTATTTTACTAGTAGTAAAACAGTAGTGAGGAATTTGAGGATTTTGAGGAAACGTAATGACCACAGCTTCTTTCGATTTATAAATTCAAAATTATCAGTAAAATCCAGAATTCCTTGTTTGCGAAACAAAAATGATCAGCTACAGCTAACTGACGAAGAAAAGTGCAAAACGCTTAATGAGTTTTTCGTGTCAGTTTTCAAAGAAGACAATGGTGAGGAGCATGATTACCAGATAACTACTCCGGCAAATCGCCTGAGAGTGGTGAAGTTTGCCGCCGATAAAGTTTACGCTGTACTGTGCCAATTGCCACAAAAGCTATCGGCTGGTCCGGATGGATTTCCTTGCATCCTGTTTAAGAAGCTAGCCATTGGTCTTGCTGAACCTCTGGCCGCAATTTTCGAAGTATCTCTTAACACCAATACTTTGCCTAAACAGTGGAGGCAAGCAAACGTCACGCCAATTTATAAGAATAAAGGGTCAAAATCTGAACCAAATAATTACCGACCAGTCAGCCTAACTTGTGTCGCTTGCAGAATTATGGAAAAGATAATCAAAGAAAAATTGATGTGTTTTGCCTTAGAAAACAATCTAATTACGGACAGTCAGCATGGTTTTCTTGAGAAACGATCTACCGTCTCGCAAATGCTGGAGAGTTTGAATGATTGGACAAGCTCCCTAGCAATGGGAAAAGTCATAGATGTGTTATTTTTAGACATTTCTAAAGCGTTCGACAGTGTCAGTCATCCAAAACTATTACAGAAATTAAAGGCGTATGGGATTGAGAACCCATTGCTAGGTTGGTTGTCAGCTTTTCTGTCCGGTTGAGAACAGCGTGTTCAAATAGGAACCGAAACTTCAGAGTGGGGCCAAATACACAGCGGGATGCCTCAGGGCTCAGTTTTGGGTCCCTTAGCTTTCCTACTATACATTAATGACTTAGCATCAGAAATTCGTTTCTGTACGATAAAACTTTTTGCAGATGACTGCAAAATGTATTTAGCCGTAAAGAGAGGTGAGCACGAGCAGTCAGACGAATTACAAACGGATTTAGAGAGTATAGCCAGGTGGGCCGACAGATCGCAGCTAAAGATAGCTTTCGAAAAGAGTGCCGTTCTGCATTTGGGTTTTGGGAACCCCAAAACTGTATACATGTTTGGAGAGGTAGAAGTACCAGTTACCGAATCTATACGCGATCTGGGTGTTCTTCTCGCAACCGACCATAGGCAAAACATTTCTTTCTCCCATCACTGTGCTCAAATTGCCAAAAAGGGGTTCGCCAGAGGAGCTATGATACAACGCAGCTTTGAATACAAAGACAAAATGTTCTTGACAGATCTATTTAAGGTTTACGTTCGCCCAATTATGGAGTACGGCTCTGTTGTCTGGTCACCTTATCAAGTGAAGGACATAAACCAAATCGAGAGAGTGCAGCGCTCCTACACTCGTAAAATACCTGGTTGCGCAGCTCTAACTTATAAGGACCGTCTGAATGTACTGGGCTTAGAGTCATTGCAACTTCGAAGGGTCATAGCAGACCTAGTCTATGTATACAAACTGATTCATGGATTGGTTGATCAAGACCCTAATCGGTTTTTCGAGCTTCCTAATCAGGTCCAATCCCATGCTCAAGCACGAACTAGGGGACACCCTCTCAAACTAATTCCTGTAAACCCGGGTGGGTCTGACTTTCGCTATCTAGACTGCAGGCAGAACTTTTTCAGTGTACGAGTTTGTAAGATTTGGAACAACTTACCGACTGACCTAATTTTGCAGTCAACATTGACAGATTTTAAGAGGAACCTTGAACGTTACTTTAAAACACAGCCGCCTGAATGGCTCAAGGGTAAAGGCATCAATGTCTGAATAGGCCCGCCTTTTCCTTCTCGTCAGCCTGTATAGAATGTGTGAACCGACTTTATGTACAATATGTATGCACTAAATACTATATTGATATCAGCTTTAAAACTAGTATTCCATCTAGTGTACTACATTCTTGTGTTTTTGGTTGTCACTTCTGTATCATACGATACTGTAGCATATTTGGCGAATAAAAATAGTAAAAAGTAAAATTAAGAGCCAATAGTAAAGCAAAAATAAAAGTAAATTAACAAAGACCATAAATAGTAAAATGAAAAATTTTCTACCATTTTACTAATTTTTGGTGAATTTCAGTCAAATTCTTGATCAATTTTGCAATGTGGGGGAGCCCTTTTGTCAGTCGAATTTCACACATTTTTTTCTTAAAAGTTCTAGTAACAGTAAGCCAGATGCGTGAGATGACCCTACCTACTTGAACACCTTCCCTTATAGCTAAATTTACTTGCTCGCAAAATGCATGTAAAAGGAAGATTTGTCAAGTTCAAGCAAACAGGTGATTAAGCAGCAGCCTTTCTTAACTAGAAGTGAACGTTTATAATTAACGGCTGCTAATTACTAACGACCGCTGCATCTGTTCTGACGACGACTCCACTTACTGACTGCTCATTAGCTAGAACATCTCTCTCTAGGCTGGATGGTGACTAAGGCATAAGGCCCTCTGTCAGATGAGGCTGAAAGCTAAAGATATGTCTGCTGGCAAGCAAGCTGTAAAGCTGGCAATGAAATGAGTACCGATTTTTACAACCTCTACATACAAAACGCTATGCACTGGATATATGTAGTAGAGCAAAGGTTGTAGATCTCTGAACGATGCAGTCAAATGAGAGCAGTTCAGTGCAAGTGGTCGTGGCCGCCAGGATACCGATCGCAACCTGGGGATTCTGTGGTAATCTGCTGGTGGTTGCAACCTTCTGCAAGTATCGTAAACTGCGCGCAGAGGGCCTTCAGTCAATCGGACTACTGGCTGCAGCCGACACTTTCTATTGTAAGTTCTTTTCTTACCACACACAAACACTACATACACACACACTTACTTACACTACACTACACTACACTACACTAAACGGGGACCAAACCTTAGCTGTCTTGCACACACCCACAGCAAAAAGGGGAGGGTTGTTGTTAAGGAGGCTGCCGGACCTTGTGTCTCTTCCTGCTCTATAGCAGTTGGCTACTCCTAGTCCAAACGGACAAAAAGTTACAACAACAACAACAACAACTACATACCGTGTTGTTTGTTTAACCCTTTGCAATATACCAAAGCCATATGTCATAGTTGGCCAACCTATTGAAAAGTAAAAAATGAAGGTAAACGTAAAAGTAAAAAAGTAAGTTATTTTCTTACTACAAAGACTGGATTGAGCTTCTGTCAATCTAACACGGTTGTTTGTTTGTTTGTTTCAGGTGCCACTGCAATATTTCTGGCCTTTTTCAAGCTGATTCGCTACGAGTACTTGCAGTTGACAGACTTCACCCGCCTCGAGTGCATCTCAGCTACTGTGCCGAGCATTCTGGGTCTGTGCGCCAGTCATGTCTGTACAGCAGCGTTGGCAGTGAATCGGTACTACGCCCTCAGTCAGCCGCACAACGCCTACAAGCCGAAGATCTCTACTGGCCGAATAGCACTGGCTGCAGTGGTCTACCCAGCTTTCTTGTCAGTGCATGCCTTTCTGTTCGTCGATCTCAGCTCAAAACCGGTGGCTTGCTACTTAGGTGCCAGCCTCAACCGTGCCATGTCAGTTATGATGACCGTTTATTACTTGATACTTGAGTTTGTCGTGCTCATCTTTCACTGCAAGAGCATGCACCAGCTGTGGCTGCACCGGAAAAACAAAATCTCGGCCACCTTGACCACTGTGCAGCAGAAGGCTAAAATGGCCAGACAGGTGAAACTGAGCCAGACCAGTTCTATCATTCTGACCATCTATTTGGTCTCGTATTTTCTACCCCTTGTCACTCTGGTCTTGGGCACGCTGGCTGGCTGGTCGTCTGCTGTCAGAGGTGTGATAGTGACAAGCATTGGTATAGGTGGCCTCACCAATTCCAGTGTAAATGTGCTGGTCTATGCTGCTAAGTCTAGTCTTATAAAGACCTATCTGATGGCTACCATCAGAGGTCAGAAGGGTAGCAGCATTAAAAAGTGAACTGATCCTTTGGGTCAGAAACCACACAGATGAGTCGTACACTATATGTACATAGAAGGTCCGGGCCTACCTTATGGTGGAGTAGGGGTTTTCCAACAGGGCTCATTCTAGTTGGGACGGCCGTTGGGCTGCTGTTTCGGTGGACCGGTACTATGAGAGGGCAAATAGGACTGGACGATGCACTCTGAAGCTAGTGGTTAGACAGTGAAAGAAGGCCACCCGTGGTGTACAAACTGGGTTGCGAAATGGGCCGCCAGATCTATTGGTCGTTCCTCGGTCATCCTGTCCCTTCCTATCTTATCTCATGGCCTCTATTTCTATTTTAGTGTGGTCAGATCTTTTTTGTGTTCTGTCAATTTCTGTGTAAATCCTAACTCTGGAAACATTTATCAGTTCTCTCTCGTGTGCTTTACAGGTACATCAAATACATCCACAGCCAGTACAGTATGTATCCAGACATGGGCTAGCTTTTCGGCTGAGGGTTGGTAAATTTTCAAATCCGGATGGGGACTGAATGGATGGTAAAGATTTTTTACAAAAATCAAGGCTTTCAGGCTTATTTCTTGATAAAATAGGTTAAAATAAGCTATTCTGAGCTGAGCTCATCTGCAGTAAATCTAGGTATACTTTAATCGCGATTTTCTATACAAAACTCTTCCTAAAAGTTTCTGAGATGGGTAGCCGCGGCCTGAGGAGGTGGGTCCTCGGCCCCTTTCCCCATGTCTGATTGTATCCAGATATTTTGAGATTTGTTTCAAGTTCGAGTTTCTGGTACATAAACATTGTAACGAAAGTTTACTAATGAAACTCTGAATAAAAAACACAAAAAATACATATATGCAATGTACTACTAAGCAGCACATCTAAGTCGGGTGGGGGGCAGACCCCCCCAGAGCCCCCTGTTACATGTATGCCCCTGCCATTAGGTGAAACGGCAGCGCCGGTTCGGTTCCCTCCCGCCTACTGGCCATCACCAGCTTTCGGCGGTCCGGGTTGGGCTTTACGTCGACTACTTCCAGTCGCTTCGACCGGTTTCGAACCCACAAACAATCGAGTAGTAAGCCGCGGTCCACTGGGGGGGCAGTGACGTCATCCGACGTCTCTGCCTCTCCCAGGGATGATCTTAAGATTACGGTTTACTACGTCACCGAAAATTTCAAAATTACTTTTGCTCGGGTGGGTTTCGAACATTGTACCTTTCGCTTTAGAGTCGCACGCTCTACCATCTGAGCCACACTATCAGTTAGAATTAAATGTCTAAAAGGTCTAGATATGTGTTGATGTTTGCCCCTCCAGCTCTGTCCCTCCTGCTCTGCCCCTCCAGCTCTGTCCTTCTTGCTCTGCCCCTCCAGCTCTGCCCCTCCTGCTCTGTCCCTCCAGCTCTACCCCTCCAGCTCTGTCCCTCCTCCTCTCTCCTGCTCTGCCCCTCCAGCTCTGTCCCTCCTGCCCCTCCAGCTCTGACACAAAGTTTTGGTTGGAAAGTTTGCACCCTCCCAGCTCTGACACAAAGTTTCGGTCGGAAAGTTTGCCCCTCCAGCTCCGACACAAAGTTTTCGTTGGAAAGTTTGCCCCTCCAGATTTCAACACTGCCCCCCTCAGAATTTGGGTCTTAATTTTGGTTGGGAAATTTGGTTGGGAAATTTTTTCTGTTGCAAAATCTGGGGTGGGTTCAGAAATTTGGTGTTTGTTTTTAAATTTCTGGCTGCAAAATCTGATTTCGGTTTTTTGTTGTGAAATTTGGTGGTTGAGAATTTGGTTGGGCAATTTTGGTTGGGAAATTTGGTGGTTGAGAATTTGGTGTAGTAAAGCAGTACTTACCAATTTCAGCTGATCCAACGAAATCAGTGGTAGGATGTGAGACTGTGCAAAAATTTCAGTTTCACAAATTCTCTGAGGTAAGTTTAAGAATTTTGTTTTTAGCAACTGTTTCACAAGATTATTTCGCCATCAGAATTTGGGTTTGTTTTCGGCGGGAAATTCAAATTTGAAAACAGAAATTAAATAGAAAATAAATACAAAATGTGAAAATAATTAAAAAACAAATGTAATTAAAAATAAAACACGTTTAGAATCGGCGCCCAAATTTTTGAACAAAAATAAAACGAAGAATTGTTAGAAAGTAAATACAAAATGTTAAAATAATTAAAAAACAAATGTAATTAAAAATAAAAAAACGTTTAGAATCGGTGCCCAAACATCGAATCTGGCTGCCAATTCGTGAAAAACCCTCAGGGTTTCGAGATTCACATTCCCGACCTTAGGATTACAAAGATCTTACCAAGATCATCGATCTTCTTCGATCTGAACAAAGATTTTGCGATCTTTACTGAAGATTTGGCGCTCTTTGCTGGAGATTTCACTGGTATTGCGCTATTTCCCTATAGTTTGGGTACCTGTGTATATGGCTGGTGTATATATGGGCTATATAGCACCAACACATGACATAAAGCACTAAGATTTGCCAAGATTTCACTAAGATTTCACAAGATTACACTAAGATTTCACAAAATCTCACCGCTATTGCACTATTTCCCTATGTTTCAGACAGTCGCATATAAGGGTGGTGCATATATAGCACCAACACATGACACATAACACTAAGATTTCACTAAGATTTCACAAGATTACACTAAGATTTACTGAGATCACACTGAGATTTCACAAAATCTCACTGCTATTGCACTATTTCCCTATATTTCAGACAGTCGCATATATGACTGGTGTATATATAGCACCAACAAATGACATATAGCACTAAGATTTACCAAGATTTCACTAAGATTTCGCAAGATTGCATTAAGATTTACTGAGATCACACTGAGATTTGTTAAGATCACACTGAAATTGCGCTATTTCCCTATAGTTTGGGCAGCTGTATATATCGTTGGCATACGTGCTGGCTTATATTGGACACAAACACCAAGATTACACTAAAATCACACTGAGATTTGCCAAAATTTCACCGGTATTTCCCTATATTTTGGTCTGCTGTCTGCTAATTGGCACCGGTCCTGGTCAGTATTTAAGCCCAGCTTTTTGACAGATTGCTCATTGTATGTGTTTGTCTCGACAAGAATGGGTGACAGCAAACTCGATTTGACAGAGCTGTTTGGGGAAGAGGAGAAAGTCAAAATGGCCCAAGACAAGGAGAAAATGCCCAAAAAACGAAAACGTCAGCCAAAGTCCAACGCTAAGAAACAGGTGAAAATCGAGAAAAGTAGCAATGAGGTGGCCGGCAAACCACTGGAGGAGGTGGAAGAAGACAGTGAGGAAGAAGCTAACTGCCGTTGTGCAATCTACATTTACATAATTAACGAATAAAAGTTTTTTCACTTGTCAGATTCTTGCTCAGATTGCGCTGGGATTTCCCAAGATCGCGCCAGGATTTCCCAAGATCGCGCCGGGATTTCCCAGGATCGCACCGGGATCGCGTTATTTCTCTATATTTTCATATTGCAGAAAACAAATTTTACCAAATAATATTGTTGCCAAATAATATCATCACCAAATCAATCATCAGTTTGGTCTCTTTCTTCATCAATTTGCTGTTCATCTTCTTCTTCATCAGCAAAAGCTTGTTCGATGAGATCTTCATTCCCATGAAGGAACTTTTTCACCAGAAACTTGCGCTCATCCCAAGCTTTCTCGATTGCTTCCTCCTCACCAAGATCTCTCTCTGTGTAGTTGTTCGAAGTACTCAGGATAGCGGTGTACACCTCATCTTCATCTTGGAAATATGATGCAAACTTCAGTTTTTCCTGAAGTGTGTTTTTCAGCTGTTCGAAGAACTCGCTGTAGAGTGGTTCTTTCAGTAGTCCTTCCGAGCTCTTCAGATTCATGTTGTCAAACGTTTCTCGAAGCAAAAATACCCAGTTTTTGTCACCTTCATCGGACTCGGACTCCTCAGAATCTGTCTCATCTTGCTGGCTTTCAAGCTCTTCATCAGCTGGAATCATTCCGTGTTGAAGTTTTTCATGGCGGCGACGGTTTGATGCAGTGGACAGCTGAACACCACACGTTGGACAAACACACGCATCCATTTGTGTCACCTGCACGGCAAAGTGACAACACAACAGACTGACTGTGAGCGAAAATATTTCACTTTATATAGCAAAACGAGTCTGTGTTTGACTCAAGATTATCTCAGGTTGTAGTTTGATGACGTCATCACTGCGAGTTTGTCTGCAGACAAAGTTTGTCTTAAGATGAACTACTGAAAGTTACTTTTAGCCGAATTTTTCAGCTTCTGTTCATTGTTCACTGTGTACTGGTGTGAGATGGCGGCTCGTTTATCTCTGCAGCAGCTCTTGGATCGCGATGGAATGACGATGGAGGACTACAAAAACTGCTACTGCAAATTGTGCGACCGAACCTTCAAGTCCCGCGGCAACCTCATCAACCACTTGCGCGGTATTCTGCACCGCCGCCATTGGAAACCACCATTGGACCTAGAACTGGTGAAGAAGCGAATCGCCAAACGGAAGGCTCTGCTGGCGAACCCTCCAAAACACGGCGAGATGGCCAATCGCACTGCTCCACACTCTCAACCTCCACAGCCACCGAGAAAAACCTGCTGGGACCAACCGCCTCTGGCCAAGCTGCAACGCCTGGAAGAACCACGCAGAGACAACCTGCCAAAACCAACCACACTGGAAACGCTGAAGGTAGTGCAACCACTACTTTCCTACTCGGCCTACATGTGCGAACCATGTTTCAGACTTTCCAGAACCATGCCAGCAAAGAAGATGAACGGAAAACTGATCGTGCAATTCCTGCTGTGTGACAGCTGTGTCGAGGTCAACACAAAAATGCGAGACGTGTATGCTAAATGCTTTTTCAAAAAATGATCGAATAAATTGTTTCCTTGTATCAATTTTTGTAAACGTTTTGGTGGAAAATATAGCGCTATCCTGGTGCGATCTTGGGAAATCCCAGCGCGATCTTGGGAAATCCCGGTGCGATCTTGGGAAATCCCGGCGCGATCTTGGGAAATCCCGGTGCGATCTTGGGAAATCCCGGCACGATCTTGGGAAATCCTGCCGCAATCTGAGCAAGAAGCCGACAAGTGAAAAAAACTTTTATTCGTTAATTATATGTAAATGTAGATTGCACAACGGCAGTTAGCTTCTTCCTCACTACCTTCTTCCACCTCCTCCAGTGGTTTGCCAGCCGCCTCATTGCTACTTTTCTCGATTTTCACCTGTTCCTTAGTGTTGGACTTTGGCTGACGTTTTCGTTTTTTGGGCATTTTCTCCTTGTCTTGGGCCGCTTTCGCTTTCTCCTCTTCCCCAAACAGCTCTGTCAAATCGAGTTTGCTGTCACCCATTCTTGTCGAGACAAACACATACAATGAGCAATCTGTCAAAAAGCTGGGCTTAAATACTGACCAGGGCCGGTGCCAATTAGCAGACAGCAGACCAAAATATAGGGAAATACCGGTGAAATTTTGGCAAATCTCAGTGTGATTTTAGTGTAATCTTGGTGTTTGTGTCCAATATAAGCCAGCACGTATGCCAACGATATATACAGCTGCCCAAACTATAGGGAAATAGCGCAATTTCAGTGTGATCTTAACAAATCTCAGTGTGATCTCAGTAAATCTTAATGCAATCTTGCGAAATCTTAGTGAAATCTTGGTAAATCTTAGTGCTATATGTCATTTGTTGGTGCTATATATACACCAGTCATATATGCGACTGTCTGAAATATAGGGAAATAGTGCAATAGCAGTGAGATTTTGTGAAATCTCAGTGTGATCTCAGTAAATCTTAGTGTAATCTTGTGAAATCTTAGTGAAATCTTAGTGTTATGTGTCATGTGTTGGTGCTATATATGCACCACCCTTATATGCGACTGTCTGAAACATAGGGAAATAGTGCAATAGCGGTGAGATTTTGTGAAATCTTAGTGTAATCTTGTGAAATCTTAGTGAAATCTTGGCAAATCTTAGTGCTTTATGTCATGTGTTGGTGCTATATAGCCCATATATACACCAGCCATATACACAGGTACCCAAACTATAGGGAAATAGCGCAATACCGGTGAAATCTCCAGCAAAGAGCGCCAAATCTTCAGTAAAGATCGCAAAATCTTTGTTCAGATCGAAGAAGATCGATGATCTTGGTAAGATCTTTGTAATCCTAAGGTCGGGAATGTGAATCTCGAAACCCTGAGGGTTTTTCACGAATTGGCAGCCAGATTCGATGTTTGGGCACCGATTCTAAACGTTTTTTATTTTTAATTACATTTGTTTTTTAATTATTTTAACATTTTGTATTTACTTTCTAACAATACTTCGTTTTATTTTTGTTCAAAAATTTGGGCGCCGATTCTAAACGTGTTTTATTTTTAATTACATTTGTTTTTTAATTATTTTCACATTTTGTATTTATTTTCTATTTAATTTCTGTTTTCAAATTTGAATTTCCCGCCGAAAACAAACCCAAATTCTGATGGCGAAATAATCTTGTGAAACAGTTGCTAAAAACAAAATTCTTAAACTTACCTCAGAGAATTTGTGAAACTGAAATTTTTGCACAGTCTCACATCCTACCACTGATTTCGTTGGATCAGCTGAAATTGGTAAGTACTGCTTTACTACACCAAATTCTCAACCACCAAATTTCCCAACCAAAATTGCCCAACCAAATTCTCAACCACCAAATTTCACAACAAAAAACCGAAATCAGATTTTGCAGCCAGAAATTTAAAAACAAACACCAAATTTCTGAACCCACCCCAGATTTTGCAACAGAAAAAATTTCCCAACCAAATTTCCCAACCAAAATTAAGACCCAAATTCTGAGGGGGGCAGTGTTGAAATCTGGAGGGGCAAACTTTCCAACGAAAACTTTGTGTCGGAGCTGGAGGGGCAAACTTTCCAACCGAAACTTTGTGTCAGAGCTGGGGGTGCAAATTGTTCAATCAAAACTTTGTGTCAGAGCTGGGGGTGCAAATGTTCCAACCAAAACTTTGTGTCAGAGCTGGGAGGGTGCAAACTTTCCAACCGAAACTTTGTGTCAGAGCTGGGGGTGCAAATTGTTCAATCAAAACTTTGTGTCAGAGCTGGGGGTGCAAATTGTTCAATCAAAACTTTGTGTCAGAGCTGGGGGTGCAAATGTTCCAACCAAAACTTTGTGTCAGAGCTGGGAGGGTGCAAACTTTCCAACCAAAACTTTGTGTCAGAGCTGGAGGGGCAGGAGGGACAGAGCTGGAGGGGCAGAGCAGGAGAGAGCAGGAGGGACAGAGCTGGAGGGGTAGAGCTGGAGGGACAGAGCAGGAGGGGCAGAGCTGGAGGGGCAGAGCAAGAAGGACAGAGCTGGAGGGGCAGAGCAGGAGGGACAGAGCTGGAGGGGCAAACATCAACACATATCTAGACCTTTTAGACATTTAATTCTAACTGATAGTGTGGCTCAGATGGTAGAGCGTGCGACTCTAAAGCGAAGGTACAAAGTTCGAAACCCACCCGAGCAAAAGTAATTTTGAAATTTTCGGTGACGTAGTAAACCGTAGTCTTAAGATCATCCCTGGGAGAGGCAGAGACGTCGGATGACGTCACTGCCCCCCCAGTGGACCGCGGCTTACTACTCATTCGCTCTCACAGATACCGGAGCCGCCGTGACACACGGGATAGCAACAACCTACCCGTGGTCAAGACGCGATTCAGGGTCTGCCTGTGAGACTGTTTCAAACTTCATTTAAAAATTAATTCCACGTTAAGACAGGTGAGAGACTTGCGGTGCCCTCGCCTGCTGACTGGCAGTGGCTGACTAAAGGCCGGTGAGCTAAGTGCACCGGTTGGTCAAATAATGGGACAGCCAAACCAATCTGACCATTACTGCACGGACGCTAACGTTGTTTTGTGTGTCTATGCGGTGCTTTGATGCGGTCGCTTCTCAGACTCACAAAATACGATGCCTGCAAAGACATTCTGTTTGATCCAAACGCCGACGTTAATGAATTGCCTGAGCTGAGTGTCGAGAACAGCGATCAGCAAAAAATAGGTCAGATGATAGATCAGGTCAACCGTGGTGGCTTGGTTGTCCCAAACGTTGTTGCCTTCGGAATTTGCTGGAAAGCCTGGCTGGTTTATTCCTGTATGACGGCTGAGCAGACTCTCTATTCACCATTGTTGCAGTGCCACAGCATTAAAGCCACTTTCGTTGAAGCTGTGCTGTTGCTTTTGGAAAAAGAACAAACGGTTGATGGCATTTTAGTCACTGATTTCTCATGCCGTCGGGGTCACGAGTTTTCTCATATTTTGATTTCGAAAATAGGTAATTGCCAGTGCCTGTGCAAAAATCTTGTCAAGAAGTTGTCTGATAGCTCTAGTAAGATGGGTATTGTTAATAAGGCTTATAAGCTCAAGTCTAGAAAGGATTGACTGCGATACGTTTTTATGTGATCTCGTCGTTGTGTGTGCAAATTTCTGCATCTGGTCTCTGTTTTGGTGAAAATCTCGTTCTGGTGCCGACTGTATTATTGCTTGCAGTGCCACAGTTGAAATATATCTCTATGCTACTTGTCCGTTCGTTGTACTTCTTCGATTAGGCGTCAGTTTGTTGATTCGATCGATTTTCGAGGTCGCGCAACTGTGGTATAGTGGGAATTTTCAGCTTTGTGTCCATGTGCATACTGTGGTCCATGTACGGGTAATATGGATTCGGATCCCCGGACCCCCACCGAATTCGGACCCCAAGTCTGGTACGGAAAAATGGTTCTTAAGATTCGGAACCCCACCTAGAGCCGTAGTTTAAATTTCATGAAATTATTATTTGCAAAATTTTGGGGCACATTTGGACAGCTCGGTTTCGGTACGCGGACCATTCCCCCCATCCGCCGACCATCCTAACTTTAGGCCTCAGTTTCAAGCTAATTCAAGTTTCTTCCGGTACCAATTTTCACTTTATTTCTTCTATTTTAGTGTATGATCTCTGCTGTTCTTCCGGTACCGATTATCACTTTACTTCTTCTATTTTAGTGTATGATCTGTGCTAGTGCATCTGGTCGCAAATTCTCTCTGGTAGACTGGAGTGCTGTCGCAACTCTGTTCGGACACTATACTTAATTCCAGATTGCCATATGGTGTGTATTACATATTTCCTTGTTAGCGTACAGTAAGTACGATAAATACGATAAGTAATAAATACCGCGTTACAGTAATTTATAAAATCAGAGCTTAAGGAAACCGATTGCCGTGCCGGCTCAATCCCACCTGGAAATGCAAACTGCCTTATTAAATTTTACCCTAAAGGGTGATCCTAACTCTTAACCTGCACCCAGCTAAACCTGAACCTAAGCATTAGCTTGAAACTGAGGCCTAAAGTTAGGTTTGTCGGCGGATGGGGGAATGGTCCGCGTACCGAAACCGAGGTGTCCAAATGTGCCCTGAACAAAATTTCGGGAAATTTAAACTACGGTCCCAGTGTGGGTTTCTGAATCCACAAACCGTTGTTTCCGTACCAGGCTAGGGGTCCGAATTTGGCGGGGGTCCGGGAGTCCGAATCCATGTTATCCATGTGCTAGGGAGATCACTACTTGCGCCGATTAGTGTTTTGAGTGTGTACATTTTTGGCCATTTTTTTGTTTAAAGAGGGCCACCGTCCTTGGACTTGGACGACTATTGCCATGTTTATGCTTAATCGATAGCTAATCGTCATACCTACCCAAATCCCCGTGGGGAGACATATCTGTCGGCGGACTCGAATGCTACGATTGTTTTAGTAAGTGGGGGTTGCGGGGGAAATCGGCCGATAATCGATGAAGTAAGGCGATATGATGAGCGCGTAATCTGAGATAGCATGCAGTAATTGGTTGTGGATGTAATATAATGTACCAATAATGTACAAGTCAATAGTAGTTGTTTGATACCGGATGTGGTCATATTTGTTAAAGATTTACAATTTGGGTGCGCACGTTTTACAGTGCATTACGGTATTTCACACTAATTGACGCAACTCCGACTGTGGCCGTTTATCGAATTTGACGGTGTGGCCTGTGTATCTCCGGATCAATATTTACCCAATATTTACCCGAACAGATTAATTTACCAGAAATCGAACAAAATTTACCCGGCCCCGTTAGATTTATTTACCGGTCGCCAGAGGTCTTAGCAAACAGTAAAAACGTCGGAACAGCAAAAATTCCGGTAATATCGAATCGGCATAAAACGCAAATTTACGGTACCAGCGCTAATGCGTGATAAAGTTTACATCAACTTCAACTCTATTCTCTCAACCCACCCGCACCAGCAGCATGGTTCAAACGAGGGGTTGGAGACTCAAATATAGAACAAATGAACAATACAAAACATTCAAAAAACTACTGCACTGTTACCAACTGAGACTCTTGCAAATGTTGTAAAAGAACATCAGATTTATTTACAAGAGGATTTGAAACCAGCAAAGTTTTCGTGTTCAACGTCGTTAGGAATGGTGTTTCAGAAATAGCGTTGTACAAGTTACATGTGCGTTCAGTACCCCATTTACATTGGAGGAAGCCAATTCCCACCCGCCGAGCCGACCACCCAGCCTAAGTTTTAGCTTTAGGCCTAAGTTTAATCTTAGCTTTTCACGTTAAAAATACCTATTTCGCTGGTGGAGGAGTGTACCGGGTATCATTTACATTAAAGCTTGACCGGTAAATAACGTTCTTGACCGGTAAATAAAGAATACAATAACGCCTCGTCGGTCTTTCTTGGTAATGCATAGTATGTCTCAGAATAAATGCGGTTTCGCACTAATTTAGACCCTAAATAAAGATATGGCACGGTTTCAAAAGCGTTTGAGTTGAGGAGAGGCTTGGTTGGAACTGTCTTCGTCACAGGTAAATTAAACAGTGTTAATTGGGTCTTTGCTTAGTAAAATATTTTTCCCTATAGAGTTGTTCACGGTTCGTGGCCCGGCGGATACAAGCATACAAGCAAACAACAAGAGGGGACTATCCAACTTGCGCACAACCGTTTTGCGCACATGGATCGCGGGCACACCAACTTGCGCACAACCGATTTGCGCACAACCGATTAGCGCACAACCTGTTTGCGCACAAGCACAACCGATTTGCGCACATTTTTTTTATTGCAGCACAATATAGTCACAACTGACGAATATTGAACAGACAACAACAGTAATTACATAACAATTACATTATGTAGCACAATTTACACAACAATTTAAAACAATTATCATAGCACAATAGCATGACATCATATAGCTGGTTGCGCTTTGGCTGTGCGAAATAATGGCCTGTTCCTCTTAGAAAAACCATGCGCTCGATCATACTGATTTGGTAACGCTCAGCCAGTCTGCGAATTTTGCCGTCGATACGTTCGTATTTTGGATTGCGCGAAACACACCCGCGGCCATCTGTTCTGTCTCTCAAAGTACTCAAACAATCCTCACTGCCAAAGAGCAAGTGGGGCCTCATAGATTATCTCATCCAAACCGTCACGTCATTTGGGTCGTGGTAAATGAGGTCCGCCGCACCAACAATGATGTGCAGAGCTGGAACTCTAAGATGGCCAGGTTGTTCAACAAACGGAAGCGAAGCATCCAGATTTTTCTTTTTCTTGGAACGCATCCTATCAGAACAAAACAATGTAAGGCGCAGGCAATAA
The DNA here is from genome assembly GCA_030248155.1 of Sabatieria punctata. Taxonomy (NCBI): domain Eukaryota; kingdom Metazoa; phylum Nematoda; class Chromadorea; order Araeolaimida; family Comesomatidae; genus Sabatieria; species Sabatieria punctata. The sequence continues at coordinate 108,996 of JASANB010000820.1, read as the reverse complement.
GATGGCAAAATTCGCAGACTGGCCGAACGGCCAAATGGGTTTGTCCAGCGCATGGCTTTTCTAGCAGGAACAGGCCATTACTTTATACGCACAGCCAAAGCGCAACCAGCTATAAAAAATGTCATGTTTATTGAGCTATGATAATTGTTTTAAATTGTTGTGAAAATTGTGCTAAATAATGTAACTGCTATGTAATTATTGTTGTTTTTTTTTTTCCTCTGTGTATTATGGCGCCTCCGACTCGCGCATCTTCTGTGTCTGATAGTTCCATTGCCGAAGTGCTGGATTTACTGAAGCAGGTGATGGCTAATCAAGGACAGTTCTTTGCTCAATTGCTTGACAACCAACAGAAGTTTTTCTCTGAGCTGGACAGTCTCAGAAACGAGAACAAAGAGCTCCGTGAGCGAGTCTTGCTGCTGGAAAAGTCCTCGGTTGGTCCGGTTTCGTTGCCTCCCTCTGCCATCATCGATGCCCTGAATGAGCGAGAACAGAGAGAACAGAAAAAGAACAACGTTGTCATGTGAACTTGAAAGAACCATCGCCATACTCGTCTGAGAAGGATTTTGAATTTGTTCAGGATATGGTTGCCTCGGCTTCTGACGACCAATCCAAGGCCGACTCTGTTCTGCAGGTGTTTCGTATGGGAGTGCGTTCCAGTGACAAGCCTCGACCGCTGAAAGTTTTGCTGAGTGACGGATCGGTGAAGCGTAAGCTGATGGTCAATCAGCGACATCTTCTGGAGAACAAAGCGTTCATTCGACATGACCTGACTGCCATGCAGCGACAAGAAGACCACCGGTGGATGTTGTTTACCTGGATGTGGCTAAGGCGTTCGATACCGTAAGTCATCCTAAACTGCTGCAAAAATTAAAGGGTTATGGTATTTCTGGGCAACTTTTTGATTGGTTGCAGGCCTTCTTGAGCAACCGAAAGCAACGAGTGTGTATTGAAGGATCTACCTCTGACTGGGCCAATGTGCAATCCGGAGTTCCTCAGGGGTCGGTCTTGGGCCCGGTTCTATTCCTCATTTATATAAATGACCTTCCAGATGTTCTTAAATACTGCAAAATCAAGCTTTTTGCTGATGACTCCAAAATCTACTTTTCAGTTCCAACATCAAATGATAACGTAGCAGTGTTGGAAGATCTAACCGCGGTTTTCAATTGGGCAAAGGTAATGCAGTTGAACATTGCTCTGCACAAATCCTCAGTTCTCCATCTATACCCACGCTTAAATGCAATGTATGATTACACTATTGATGGTGCAATCATACCTTCGTCCAATTGTGTACGCGATCTGGGAGTTTTTGTTACTCCAGATTTAAAATTTTCCACCCATTGTAACGTTATTGCCAAAAAAAGCACGTACAGTGGCCAATTTGATTTTGTCTTCTTTTGTGACTAAAGACTCCGATTTTCTTATCAAGATGTTCAAAACCTATGTGCGTCCAAAATTAGAGTACGCCACTCAAGTTTGGTCCCCATATTTGGTAAAAGATGTTCAAACTGTTGAATCAGTTCAAAGATTCTTTACCTCCAGAATTCCTGGATTCAGTGCACTTACATATGAAGCTCGATTAGTGGCAACAGGGCTTCAGTATTTGGATATTCGACGGATACAAGCGGATCTTGTATTCGTGTATAAGTTGTTACATGGCCAAATCGACTTGCCCTTTGACCAATTTTTCTCTATCTGCCCTGCAAGTTCTACTCGTAGTACTGTTGCATGCGTATACGCATTACGCATATCATTACGCAAAGTACGCATTGCATTTCAGAATGCGTATACGCATACGCATACGCATACGCATTTGAATTTCATTACGCAATATTATTACGCATTCTGTCAAACGTTTGCATATTTTTGCGTAATGCGTATTGGGTTTGAAAAATAGCTGCCTTTTAGAATTTCTTGCAAAAAATTTAGTGTTCAAATTGTTACCAAATGGTCATTCTTCATGTTTTTAGTGTGAGGTGAGGGTACCAGACATTTTCTGAGAGAATTTGAAATTTTACTAAGTTGCATACATGTAATAGGGGGTTCTGGGCGTCTGCCCCCATCCCCACCGAGACGATTTTTCCGACCCCCCTCCGATTTTTCTGGCAAGCATTTTTTGTTGCAGTTGTGTTGTATGCTCAGGCTATCTGTTTGTGCTTCCGGTGTGTGCTTATTATGATTGAATCTGAATGCTACTAGACTTCTGTAAATGAACATTTGACTAATTTTTTTGTGAAAAATCGCATATCTCTTGCCTGTTGAAAACATACGTACTATACATATACTATAGTGCAATTCTTTGATGGCTGGAATTTGTCATTAAGCCACAAGTAAATCTCAAAAAACCTGGATTATATAGTTGGATACCTAAACAGCATACTGTAGAGCCAAAAAAGCTGTTCAGTGAAATTTCTGAACGTTTCTGAGATTACGCATTACGCATACGCAATACGCAAAATGCGTATGAGTTTGCGTATTTCGTATACGCAAACTCATACGCATTTGTAGTTGGAATGCGTATACGCATACGCATACGCATTTGAAAAATCCGGTATTAAACAACAGTAACTCGTAGTCACGCACTACAACTTTCGGTTCCGACCGCACGAACCAATGTTAGACATTTCTCATTTGCATCTAGAGTTGTGCCGATATGGAACAGTCTCCCTAGCAGTGTGATACACTCTCGTTCTTCAAAATCCTTTAAAGAGGCAGTCAGTCTCATAAATTTATCGCGTTTTACTAACCGATAGGGCTGAGTTATAAAATAGCCTTGAGCTAACTCAGTCCTTCTTCCCTTGTCATTAAGATATGCACTGTACAGTTTATTGTGATACTGTCCGTACGTACTGTATGTACATTGTCTGGGAAGTAAAAGTTTCTTTCTTTCTTTTCTTTCGTAATTGTGCTGCAGCAAAAAAATTGTGCGCTAATCGGTTGTGCGCAAATCGGTTGTGCTTGTGCGCAAACTAGTTGTGCGCTAATCGGTTGTGCGCAAATCGGTTGTGCGCAAGTTGGTGTGCAAGCGATCCATGTGCGCAAATCGGTTGTGCGCAAGTTGGTAGTTCCCAACAAGAGTTACCGCTGTGAAACCAACAAAGAACGCGTTTGTACATTAAAAGTGGTTGTGCTCTTACAAGTTAATCCGAATCTTCTGTTTTCTACGTCAGGTCATGTGCTTAAAGAAGACTCTGTTTCACTTCACAGCATTGCAGAAGCCGAAACAGTCTGAAATTGCATTTGGACCACTTTGGTACAGACCGCTTAAACAATGGGCCACTTTAATCGGGAGATACGGTGTGGCCTGTGTATCTCCGGATCAATATTTACCCAATATTTACCCGGACAGATTAATTTACCAGAAATCGAACAAAATTTACCCGGCCCGTTTGACTTATTTACCGATCGCCAGAGGTCTTAGCAAACAGTAAAAAACGTCGGAACAGTAAAAATTCCCGTTATTTCTGAAAATTGTGACTAAATCGTTAGATGTACTATACTGGCAGTAAACGTGTTTTTCAGTGTTTATTGTTCTATTTTTTGCTATAGACGCCATCAGATGCTAACTGCGCTTAAATCCAATCAGAATCCGCCTTCCACCAGTAGTAAGGCATCACGCTTTATAACTGATCCGGGAATGCACTCTAAAAATGCATCTAGTTAGCTTCTAGTCTAGTTTTCGTGTCCGTTACAAGTTGAGAGCTGTTATGCTGTTCTGTGATTTGATACCTGTTTTTCTTTACTGAAATTTGCTCTTGGTGAAATGGTAAATAGAGAGTACAATATCGCCTAGACGGTCTTTCTTGGTAATGCATAGTATGTTCTTGAATAAAATCCGGTTTCGCACTCATTTAGACCCTAAATAGAGATAATGCACACGGTTTGAAAGCGTTTGAGTTTGAGTAGAGGCTTGGTTGGAACCGCCTTCGTCACAGGTAAATCAAACAGTCTTTACTGACCTCCAGCTTTGTGGGTCTTGCTTAGTAATAAAAGCTTTTTGGGGATAGAGTTGTTCACGACTCGTGAGTCGTGGCCTGTCCCGACAGATACAAGCAAGCAGCAAAGAGTTACCGTTGTGAAACCAACATGCGTTGCACATTAAAACTGGTTCTGCTCTCATAGGTTAATCCTATTCTTCAGTTTCCGACGTCAGCTCATGAGCATACAAAAAACTCTGCTTCACTTAAAAGAATTTCGGAGTTGAAACGATCTAAAATTGTACTTGGACCACTTTGGTACAGACCGCCTAAACAATGGGCGACTTTCATCGGGAGATAGGTAATATGGATTCGGACCCCGGACCCCCGGACCCCCACCGAATTCGGACCCCCAGCCTGGTACGGAAACAACGGTTTGTGGATTCGGAACCCCACCCTGGGACCGTAGTTTAAATTTCCCGAAATTTTGTTTGCAAATTTCGGGGCACATTTGGACACCTCGGTACGCGGACCATTCCCCCCATCCGCCGACCACCCTAACTTTAGGGCTCAGTTTCAAGCTGATGCTTAGGTTCAGGCTTAGCTGGTGCAGGTTCAGAGTTAGGATCATCCTTTAGGGTAAAATTTAATATGGCAGTTTGCCTTGCCAGGTGGAATTGAGCCGGCAATCGGTTTCTTTAAGCTCTGATTTTATAAATTACTGTAATGCGGTAAATTCGTTCATATAATCATTATGTAATGACTTTGCGTAACGTATTTCCCAGCAAACTGCACGTCATAGAAATAAATTAAGCATCGGCTAAACGATTGCCAAAAATGCTTGACTTGGTGGTGAGTAAAAAAAGCTTCGTAACAGTTAAAGCGGAAGGTCAACGTTGAGCGAACAACAACTTGTTCAGTGAACAAATAAACTTGCACAAAAAATTGAGTCCAACAAAGTATTTCTCAGATAAAAATAATTTAAATATAATGAAAAATGCCATACGGCAGGTAGGAGAGCAAAAAACTGACTTCTTCACATTGTCGCTGAGCTCCACTGAAAGTACTGTCCTAACCCGACACTTCTCTTGTTGGTTCCACCTGGGGTCGCGGACAGATGATGTTGCAGAAGAGGAGAGAAAAGATGTTGTTTTTGGTGATTACGTAGATTTTGTAGAAATGGCAGGTTATGTCAATAAAACGATAACCGGCCGACAGCAAAACACGGTAGAAAAGCAGGAAAAGCACGTTGTTGCACCGTGTAGTCGACGTAAAGCCCAACCCAGACCGCCGAAAGCCGGTGATGGCCAGTAGGTAAATGGGAACCGAACCGGCGCTGCCGTTGCACCAAATTGCAGCAAATTGGAGCAAAGGGGAGGGTTGTTTGTAGACAGGGCTACCCCATTGAAGGGCTCTGAAAAGAGCGAGGGGTGTCCTGAGCTGTTCGAAAGGACAGTGGAACTCATAAACAAACAAACAAACAAACCGTTAAAGAAAAGTAGAAAGAAGAAGGTTGAAAAGAAACCGGGTTGACGATGGCTGTTGACGACGCTCATTAACCGCCCAGTAAACGTGTTGCTGGGGAGCCGAACGGAGGGGCCCTTTAACCGACCAGTGATCGTGTCGCTGGTGAGCCGTACGGAGAAGGCGACCTGAGAACCACCCGAGCCACACTGAGGCAATCGAAGTAGAACGCAGCGAGACCGCACTACAGGCAGTCAGGAAGACAGAGGCAGCTCACTTCAGGAGTCGACCGGTGCCTTGTCGCGCAGAGAGGCAGCTTTTCTGGGTTGACTTTTAACACGCAACCAACTGCACACAAGAAACAAAAACAGCCAAAGTGAAGAAACCAGACAGGCTTAGGGCCCGCCAGACAGACAGAGAATGTTCTAGAACCTATCACTCAAAATATCGACCAATCACTAGCCTTCGTTCTTCTCGGCCCTCTCCTGATTGGTCGGAAGAACCGCGACGAGCTCGGCGATCGGCGGCCAAACCACGCCCTGTCTCGTGTCTTGCCGTAGGAGCCGGTTCTCGCAGCGCACCCTGAATTGGCAAGCGGCCGGCGGCAGTTCAAATAGGGCGGGTCTGTACAGTACATCAAATCTGAATAGAAATTGTGCTAGAAATCTTTACTAGCGAAGGAGCTACTACTGTATATATGAATCTAAAACTCATCATAGTCAGGGTCGTGGCAATCTGTTGATCCAAAATCCCCTGACATGTCCCCGATTTTGCCTGCCCAACCAGATGCGAGGAAAGTTTTAAAATTGCGTTTGAAAGGCAGTCTGAGCATACAAGTAACAGTTTTAGTAGTTTGAAGAGGTTTGGTTCGGCCGCCCAACCAGGGCTAAAATTTTCTAAAAAATCAACCTTCAAAAACGCGTAAGAAAGGCATTCTGACCACAGAACTAACAGGTTTAGTAGTTTAAAGAGGTTGGTTGGGCCGTCCAACCAGGGCGAGAAAATTTTTGAAAAATTACCCTTCTAAAACGCACTGATATGGTCTGAATTACATGCGCTTTCATTGCTGCTTCTACAACCTACTGAATGCATGTAGTGACGCACCGCAATTTCCGCTGATAAGTCCCAAAATCCCATGACAAATTTTAAATCCCCTGACCGAATCCGAACCCTGATAGTATTGGGGGGAATTGAAATGCCGTTGTTGAACACAGTAACCGAGACTACATTGTATCTCTTTCGCTCGAAAGGAGCATCACATTGGTTCCACAGTACAGTAGTATATTCGTACGCGCTACTGTTGCTAAGTAAATTATAATTATAATTTTAATTATACTTTTTAGAAATTTACTAATACAAGTAAATTATAGTTTGAATTATATTAAAAGTGAATTTTTGCCTTAAGTAAATTATAATTTCAATCAATTTTTTTAGAAATTTACTAATACAAGTAAATCATAATTAAATTATATTTCAAATTAATTTACTTATAAACAGTAGTACGCACGCATGTAGGTAGACCAATAATAACGAAGTATTTAAAAAGATTTATCGTACTTACGCTACACAAGGAAATACATGTATGTAGTCACACCTTACGGCATTATCGAATCAAGTATAGAGTGCCCGAACAGAGTTGCGTCAGTACTCCAATCTACCAGAGAAAATTTGCGACCAGACGCACTAAAATAGCACAGATCATACACTAAAATAGAAGAAGTAAAGTGAAAATCGGTACCGGAAGATCAGAAGAGATCATACACTAAAATAGGAGAAATAAAGTGAAAATTGGTACCGGAAGAACAGCAGAGATCATACACTAAAATAGAAGAAATAAAGTGAAAATTGGTACCGGAAGAAACTTGAATTGCAGCTTGAAACTGAGGCCTAAAGTTAGGGTGCTCCGTGGATGGGGGGAATGGTCCGCGTACCGAGGTGTCCAAATGTGCCCCATAATTTTCCAAATAAAATTTCGTGAAATTTAAACTACGGCCTAGGTGGGGTTCCGAATCTTAAGAACCATTTTTCCGTACCAGGCTGGGGGTCCGAATTCGGTGGGGGTCCGGGGGTCCGGGGGTCCGAATCCATATTACCGGGAGATACCAACGACGCACCGGGAGATACCAACGACGCACCGGATTTGACCACACGCCGAAACGCATAATCTGGGGTAGAACTTGATATAGCATGCAGCAATTAGATTTTGATGTGTAAAATAATAATCAGGAGATCGTCAGCAGTCGTTTGATACCACATTCAGTCATCTGTGTTCAAAATTTGAAATTCGAGTGATCTTCCCACATGTGCGTACGTACCTACGAAGTCGAGTTAAGGAAGAAGGAAGAACGTTTTTGTGTCTTTCGTTTGGTTACAGCGCTGTTTGATAGCAGCACTGCAGCGATTTGTAAAAAGTTAGCTTGGTCTTATTGCAAATTTTATTTACTACGATTGCAGTGAAATGTCAGAAAGTCAGCCGGACAAAGTTGAGGAGACCAATCGGCAAAGCGCCGCAAATAATAATAGTAATAATGACTCGCAAGAACAGAGACCTTCTTCTTGTGCAGCCGAGTCGGCAGATCCCAAATCGGCACTCGGCCAAGCAGAGGACACCGAATTGGCTGCCTTATTAGATGGTCAGTTGGTCGACTACTTCCCTACCGCATCTACTAGTACTAGTAGCAGTAGCAAGAATGTAGGTATAAAGGGAAGAATGTGTAACACTGTGGCCATGCGCTGCAACAAAATTTCGGGAGGGTTACCGAATTTCGGTCACCCTCCCGAAAAACTCGTAGGCGCCGTATCGTATTGCAAGCGAACCCGATTTTGGCCACTCGCGAGAGGTTTAACAAATTCAGCAGAATTCTCTCTGAAATAAATAATCAACCGATATTCGAGTGAGAAATTGATAGAAGCATCTATTTAACATACTACCGGAGATTTCCGCTTATAAGACCACCATAGTTAGAAGACCGTGGTCTTATAATAGGTTTTTGTTTCCAGTTATAAGACCACGGTCTTCTAATAGGTGGTCAGAAAACTGGGTTCATTGACACCCATTTTTCAGTTAAAAGACCATGGTCTTAGTTAAATTAAGCGATTTTAGCACACAATTATCTGTTTTTAAACTAAACAAAAGCTGTGCATCGTGAAAAAACAAAGGCAGAAGTATATAATATAGGTAAAACATGATTCTGATTTTTGTTTTGAACACAATACGGTTCCTGCTACGCTTCAACACTAAATTTCTTTTTGTAATTTCAAGTAAAATTCTACCAGTCAAGCGTAAAATGGTGTGGCATGTCTGGAACAACAATGTAGGTGAAAAACAAATTCAACTTTTGGCCAAAACCCTTGTTTGCAGTGAAACAACATTTTCCAGTTAGAAGACCATGGTCTTCAAAAGGGCGCCAAAAAGTGACCCTAAATTTGGGCATTTTCCAGTTATAAGACCAGGTCTTGTAAGTGGAAAACTCCGGTAGCTTCAACCAGTGGGGGTCTAGGGGTCTACGTACAGGCGGGTCTAGCATGGACATGGCTCCAGCCCATACATGTACTAAAGGGGGTTTGGGGTGTTACCCCCTGCTGAAAAGGCCAACAAACCCCCACTTTTATTAAAATACTCTACTTAGTTCCTGTGATATTTGCCTCAAAGTCAAAACAGAGATTTCGGCAATGACCAATAGTGATTAAAAAGAATCCAGCAGATTTTTTACTTTTGCAACCATCAATCTCAACCGATTAGAATGAAGTTTTTTCAATGAAATATTGATGAATTCTTGAAAGATTGGTGAACTTTTTGTTTATATACTCTGCTTAGTTCTTGAAGTCGAAACAGATTTGGGCAAAGAACAAGAGGGTTTCCGTTGCACTTCACAATAAAACAGATTCCTACTGCTGAGGGCTAACCAGACTTTACTGGTGATGTAAACCGAGTGTGTGTTTCTCCAATAAAGCCTCCAATAGCCATCAGCAGTTGTAGGAATCCGTTTTGTTATGAAGTGCAACGGAATAATAAAAATCCCTTTTGTTCATTGCCAAAATCAGTGTTTTGTCTTTGAGGGCGTATATCTCAGGATCTAAGCAGAGTACATCAATAAAAATGTCAGCAATCCTTAAGGATTTATTTAACTTTCATTTAAAAAGGATTCATTCAAATCGGTTGAGATTTGCGGTTGCTACAGCGAAAAATCTGCGGGGTTGTTTTTTGACGTGCCCTGTATATAGCGAACGAGCAACAAAGAAAAAGAAAATATTTCTGAATTGAAACCACTCAATGTGGACTTTGGTGGACTGGCAAACCGCCTACGCGCTGACTCTTTTGCCAGTCTATTGAAGTCTAAATTGTGCCGGTGGTAGCGATTTAGAAAATGTCACTGCCAGAAGTAAAAAAAATGCACCCTGAGTGTAGGCAGACAGTGCCAGTCTGTCCGAGTGAATTGAGTGGCTACGGAAAGTGTTGCAGACGCGCTGAAAGACTTCGGAAAGGGGAAGCCGACTGAAGCAACTGCTCGCTTGACCGAAGAACAAGAACTGGCAGAGTTTCCGTTCTTCGACGAACAAATGGCTAAAAAGGCTGCGTCCGAATTTCAACACATGCTCGAGTGAGTTAGGCAGTTTTTCGCTTTTACATGTAGAAGGGTTGAGAGAAACGCCGGCTAGACAGTTTTTGGACCCCCACCTGACTAGAGATGCATCCATAATCTCGTATTATCCGAATTTTCCGGATAATCCAGTATTTTTTGCTCTAACACACTATCCGGTATAGTTTGATACTGGATAGCCATAAATTTTTAGCTTTTTTTATGACAATGTTTCCAGTTTTCGAGCGTATTTTTGGTTTTGCATTCAGATTAGCACTATTTTCGGACTTAACTGCAGCCTATTATCTAGAAAATGTAGCTGATTCAATGTGATATCAGGGCCTGAGGGGCCAACGCCCCTCAGCCCCCCTTTGCACTAGCATATGTACCGCTACTATGTATGGTACTAGCACCTTATATGGTGTTGGTTGGTACCACAAACGGTGTAAGTGCATGACTGTACTTCTAGTAGCGGTTCCAGTTAGCAACAGTCTGGCTAAAAAATCACCAATTGTTAGGTTAAAATCCGCTTAAAAAGCGCCTGGCAAATGAATTTGGCGTTTCCACTGGTTTTAGAAGCGGTTTTTGTCATTTTTTGCTTTTGACGTCTGGACTTTGATTTTCCGTTCCGATCGGTTCGGTGTAGCAACTGGGCTGATTGCAGACAAATGGCTCAGATGCAACAAGCAGTTTTCTCCCAAACTCAACAACTAACGCCCCAACCAGTCCCCCCGACTGCTCAGGCCTCAGGGGGTGCAGCCGATGCGGCCACGGGGGGAGCGGAAGTGGATCCGGAGAAGATGCAAGAAGAAGCTAAAGTGCTACTGGACAGCATAAACACGTTAGCTGGCAAGGCCAAAGACGTTGCTGTCAGTCTGTTTCTGCTGAAGTTGTGTTGAGTTTTCAATTTGGTTTAGGTTTCGGAGGACCCCGAACAGTTTAATAGAAACTTGGAAGCGCTGTATGGAGAGGGAATGCAAAATGAATTTATGCCTTTCATGCATCAAATGATGATGTCGCTACTTTCCAAAGATGTCATGTACCCGCCGCTCAAAGATATGCAACAGAAGGTAAGAACCGGCATACATGGATATACCCCTCCCCCTCGCCGGCCATACCCGGGCGGCGCATGGTAAACCCCCTCCCGGCCCATCTATACCGTCCCTAGTCAGACCCGGAGACGATGTGTTTTGGCAAACTATTTTTCAGCAAATCTCTTGCAATTGTTTGTAGAAATAGTGTGCTTTAGCCATACATGTAACAGGGGGTAAGCCCCGTCCGACTTAGGCCAGACGCCCCCGGATGGGGGGCCCCGAGACTATTTTGCCGACCCCCAATTTTTTTTGCAATTTCAAACACAAAAAATTGTCAAAATCGCCTGCAAAACAGCAGTTTTTGGCTTTATTTCAGCCGAAATTAGCTATTTTTAGCAAAAAAATTGCGTTTTTTTCGATTTTTGATCGTTTTTTAGTGCCCAACCCCCTCCGAAAATTTTGGCTCAGACCCCCACCCCCTTCGGCGGATGACCTATTACATGTATGGCTTTATCTCTAATGTAGAGATATTTCAGTACCCAGAGTATTTGGAGAAGAACCAAGATTCACTGTCGGAGACAGACCTGACGCGCTACAAGAGACAGCAACAACTGATAGACACCATATGTGAGGAGTTCGAGAGCGAACGAGAGGAGGACAGCGAGGAGGTGCAGACGCAACGCTTTGAGAAGTTGATTGGTGCTATGCAACAGGTAAGGCTCGTTGCTTTCTTCTATACTGGTAGGTAGGAAGCTGGAAATCCACAATCGTGGCCGTCTCAAGTCAGCGTTGAATTGTGGAGAGAGCAGAGGGATTTATTCCCCACCCGCCCGCCACCCTCTACTTGTCTTTAATTGTCATTGCCAACCGAAATCAGGCAGCCATCAGGCAGACATGTAAAGTGGGGGGTCGGCGGAATCGGCCGGCATGGTGTGCATTAGACATCCCTATGACCCCAAAGTAAAACCCTAAAACAGTTCCGCCCAACTCCCTCTGGGTAGCCAGCAATGGCCATCCATGGTTCTCTCTGATCCAGCCATTTTCCATAGTAAAACTCGAAAACACGCCAAACAAAAATGCATGTTTCTCCGGGGGGCTACCTCGCTCAGGCACGTGCTATGCAGCGTTCGAAAGTTCACATCATGAGCTTTCAGAATCTCTAATAAAATTTGTGGCGATTTTTGTTATTTCAAAAATAATCCATCCCGAAATATGGACTGATCACGATTTCGTCAGTTTTCACGGAAATGAGAGTTTCTCAGGGGGGCTACCTTGCTCAGACACGTTCTATGCAGCGTTTGAAAGCCCACATCATGAGCTTTCAGAATCTGTAATAAAATTTGTGGCGATTTTTGTTATTTCAAAATAATCGATCCCGAAATATCGACTGATCACGATTTCTTCAGTTTTTACGGAAATGAGAGTTTCTCTGGGGGGCTACCTCGCTCTAACATGTGCTATGCTGCGTTTGAAAGCCCACATCATGAGCTTTCAGAATCTGTAATAAAATTTGTGGCGATTTTTGTTATTTCAAAAATAATCGATCCCGAAATATCGACTGCTCACGATTTCTTCAGTTTTTACGGAAATGAGAGTTTCTCTGGGGGGCTACCCCGCTCAGACATGTGCTATGCAGTGTTTGAAAGCCCATATCATGAGCCTTCAGAATCTGTAATAAAATTTGTGGCGATTTTTGTTATTTCAAAAATAATCGATTCCAAAGTATCGATTGATCACGATTTTATCAGTTTTCAGCATCTGACTAAAGTAGCTAAAAAAGAAAATGGGATGACCAAATTGAGGTTTTCTGGTAGGCCAAATTCATTGGCGACGCCCATTTATAGCTAGGATAACGATATGTGATCGATTATCGATTTTTTGCTGTGCAGATGACCCAACTACACAGGCTACGATGTTAGTGGTTTTTGGGCATGCCGATTTCAACTACGATGCTGGTTTAGAGCTATCATCGAGTTTTTATTCAATAATCGATTTCGATTGGTTTTCGGGCATGCCAATTTCAACATATAAACATCTCTAAACCAACATCGTGGTTGAAATCGGCATGCCCAAAAACCACTAACATCAGTGTAGTTGGGTTATCTCCACGGCAAAAAATCGATAATCGATCAAGTATCGTGATCCTAGCTGTAAATGGGCGTCGCCAATGAATTTGGCATACCAGAAAATCTCAGTTTGGTCATCCCATTTTCTTTTTTAGCTACTTTAGTCAGATGCTGTAAACTGAAGAAACCGTGATCAATCGATACTTTGGAATCGATTATTTTTGAAATAACAAAAATCGCCACAAATTTTATTACAGATTCTGAAGGCTCATGATATGGGCTTTCAAACGCAGCATATCACATGTCTGAGCGAGGTAGCCCCCCAGAGTAACTCTCATTTCCGTAAAAACTGACGAAATCGTGATCAATCGATATTTCGGGATCGATTATTTTTGAAATAACAAAAACCGCCACAAATTTTATTACAGATTCTGAAAGCTCATGATGTGGGCTTTCAAACGCTGCATAGCACATGTCTGAGCGAGGTAGCCCCCCAGAGAAACTCTTATTTCCGTAAAAACTGAAGAAATCGTGATCAGTCGATATTTCGGGATCGATTATTTTTGAAATAACAAAAATCGCCACAAATTTTATTATATATTCTGAAAGCTCATGATATGGGCTTTCAAACACTGCATAGCACATGTCTGAGCGGGGTAGCCCCCAGAGAAACTCTCATTTCCGTAAAAACTGAAGAAATCGTGATCAGTCGATATTTCGGGATCGATTATTTTTGAAATAACAAAAATCACCACAAATTTTATTACAGATTCTGAAAGCTCATGATGTGGGCTTTCAAACGCTGCATAGCACATGTCTGAGCAAGGTAGCCCCCCAGAGAAACTCTCATTTCCGTAAAAACTGAAGAAATCGTGATCAGTCGATATTTTGGGATCGATTATTTTTGAAATAACAAAAATCGCCACAAATTTTATTACAGATTCTAAAAGCTCATGATGTGGGCTTTCAAACGCAGCATAGCACATGTTAGAGCGAGGTAGCCCCCAGGAGAAACATTTATTTTTGTTTGGTGTGTTTTCGAGTTTTACTATGGAAAATGGTGGGATCGGAGAGAACCGCCGATGCCCATTGCTGGCTACCCAGAGGGTGTTGGGCGGAACTGTTTTAGGGTTTTACTTTGGGGTCATAGGGATGTCCAACGCACACCATGCCGGCCGATTCTGCCGACCCCCCACTTTACATGTCTGCCCGATCTCGGTTGGCAATGACAATTAAATATGTAGGTATGGCCAATGGTTTTCAAAAATTCACGCTACAGCAAAAAAATTATGCTGAAACCGCCGATAACATGACCGGGGATGCGATAATTTACGCAAAAAAACCGCACTTGATTGATTCCATGAAAAATTAGAAAAATGCGATCTAAAAACATCCGTCTGCGAAGAACTTTTGTATGGCGCACTTGGTACCATTTTTATTTATGGGCAACAGATTTGAATAACTGGCGCTACAAGGAAAAATTTATGCTAAAACGGCAAAACATGATTGGATGCGATTATTTACGCAAAAAACCGCACGTAATTTCATGAAGAATTGGAGAAATGCGGGTTCAAAACAGCCGCGTGGGTCAAATCGCGTAAATTAGTGTTTATAACTTGGTCGCCGTCCCAGCGGTGGCTGATTTTCTATGCCGCGAGTTACGAAGGTGCAATCAACTTGATTGTTTAAAATAATATACTATAAAGATGTGAATATTCGTCGCACTGCTAAATTAATGCGAAAAAGTATGGTTGCAATTGTTGGGTACAAGTAAAGCCAGAAATGGCAAAAATTAAGGGTTGCAGAAACTTCAACACCGTTTGTGGGGTTAACGACAAACAGCAGAGAGCCAATTCTTATATCAGTCGAAAGCCTGAAGTCTACTGTACATGGAACCGATTGAACATCTTGCGCCGAATTTGTCGTTTTTTCACAAGAACGAGGAACATGAAAAAAATCCAAGAAAAAGCCGATTTTCAGTAGTTAAGAAAGAATCCAATTTGTGGGGATTGCGTCAAACTGTGCTAAGAAAAAACGTGGTGCTATTATATAGGTAACGAGTTTCGGTGATTTTAAATCCGGTTGAACAAAATTTGGATCAAGTCTCCTTTTAGCAGAAAATGGACATTTAAAAACGACGAATTCAGTTTTCGAGAGGAAAATGCTCTTTAACGACCGAACTATGATTCAAAATGCATCTTATTCGATAGCTCACACTCTGTTTCATATAAATACATCACATCCTCCTATCAATAACGAAACACAAAAAAGCATTTGCGCTTGAAGTTGCAAAAACCATTTTGGACCACTTTTTGGCTGTGTTTTTGTATTTTCTATTCCGCGCCGCGCGAACGTGCTTTGGCCATCCCTAAAATATGGCATAAAGAGATTACGTAAAACTATAGTTAGTTTCAAGCCATACCTGTGCCGGAAAAATGGGTTGGAGGTAGTCGAAATCTGAAAATTTGGGGTGGGCCTGCCGATCTAGGCTCGCGACCATTTTGGTTGCTGGGGTCAGGAACAAAAGTCGGCTTCAGGTGGATGGGTGGGGTGAACCCAAATGGGGCAAGCAAAGCCCCGCGGCCCATGTATGCTTCAAGCTTAGTCATAAGTAGGAAAACAAATTTTAAAGTGGTAGTTAGCTGAGTAATGAGACTGGCGGTTGAAAAATAGTCTTGTGTGTCCAGCCAGGGATCAGGCCAAAGATGGTGGGAACATACATGTAACAGGTCATCCGCCGAACGGGCAGCGGTTGGGGTATCAGCCCAAATTCTAAGGAGAAGGTTGGTTGGGTAGTAAAAATGCTCAAACATCGAAGAAAATCGCAATTGCAAAATTTGTTATTTAGTTAGTGTCTAAAATTCTAAAAATAGGCTTTTAGAGTCTGAAATCCTAAAAATATGCATAATTTGCTCAAAATTACTTGTCAGAAAATCGGACGGAGGTCAGAACAATTGTCTCGGGAGGGGGTTCCCAGATCGGGGTGTTCCCCCTATAAGGAACACTTTTCTGGTTACCGTGAGGTAGAGATGTTCACGAGCCTAAAAATCGCGGCTCGGCTCGGCTCGATTGTGAGCTCTGTTTAGGTCAGCTCGTTTCGGCTCGTTTGTACGCACCTCCAAGCTCGCTCGAGCTCGACTCGCGAGCTTTAAATTTGGCGGAAAGCTCGGGAAAATGGAAAAGTAACACCATAAAATCAATACCTACAGCTTTTCCTCACTAATTACGCCATTTTTATCATTGATACCTTTAAAATAATGTTGCAAACATAGAAATTAAACGAAAATTAGCGTCCAAAAGCACAATATTTTCAAAATTTGATTAAAATTACACATTTTTAAGTGTGTTGCGCGTTCTGGGCTCGGCTCGGTTCGGACCGCGAGCTTTCCAACCTTGATAAGCTCGCTCGATCTGGGCTCGCGAGCCGAGCCGAGACGAGCTTTTTCAGGCTCGTGAACATCTCTACCGTGAGGGCACTTGTAGGAGGGGCCTGCCCCACCGGAAATTTTCGATGTTTACCCACCCACCTTCGGATATTTCGGTCGGGCAATTATTTTTTTCTGCAAATTTGGCGACTTTTTAAATTTCAGACACTGAAGTTAGTAAAGCAGTACTTTTAGCCGTATCTAAGCCCAAATTAGCGCATTTAACCATATTTAGTCGAAAATTGCGATATTTTTAGCGATTTTTTTCGTTTTTAGTACCTTACTTATTCCTTTCGCTAGCATTTGGTCTGAAAACCCTCGCACAAACGAAAACCTCGCCTGAGGACGGATAACATGCCTGACCGTGAGTCAAGAAATTTATTTTTAAATTTTTTGAAAAGCCCAAATGATCGGGTTTGAGAAATTGCTGATCTTTCTATATAGAGTTGCCATTTTCAGATGCAGGCATGCGGACAACCTCCCCAGGATATCGTAGGAGACATGGTAAGTCAATAATAGCATTATATTGTGTAGGACGCATTTCAATGGTAATGCAAATGGGGGATCCCTCCTATTCGCCTAACACCATTCGACGAATTGTCTATCTGCTGATTGCACCATTGTATTTGCATTTTGGTTGCCCCCTCCAGACTCTGACCTACCCCCCCGCAGCCGGCCGCTACCCCAGCCAGGAATTTTTTTGGAATTTTGTATAGAAAATGATGATAAAAATATGCCTGCATTAGGTTTAAATGAGCTCAGAATGGCTTATTTTAGTGAAAAATATGCCAAAAAAACCTTGATTTTAGCCAAAAATCGGACTTTTTGACTTGCCGTCCCCTCTGCCCCCCTCAGGCGCTCCTACCTCCTCAGGAATTGGAAATTCTACCTCCCCCCTAAGTCGAAATGCTAGGTCATAGCAAGTAGTAGTTGCTGTTTCAGCCGCCCGGTTGGGGCATTGATGCAGGCAGTGGAATGCCGGTGGTAACGGACAGCGACCAAGCAGCTGACGCCTGCTCTCTAATGTAGTTGGCTTATGGATTTATTGACTTTCCATCCATCCATCAATCAATCATTATTGGTGACAGAGTTTTATTGGTGCCTCGATGGTTTGTCTGTTCGAAGTAGTAGTAGAAGAGAAAAAGTGTCGTGTGATTCTGGTAGATAATTTGAATTCTAGACTAGTCTGCAGAACTCTTGCGTGTAAGAAGGAAGACCGAAGGGGGCTTGGCACGGAGGCTGAATAGTACATTTAACGTTTTAGACTGCCTAGCATTAAATTAATTCTTTCAGTGACTAATTTATGAGACTGTTTAGTACTTTTTGGATGGTTTGGTTGGGTGGGTGCTGTTTTCTAGAACCTAGGTTGTACGTTTACTCAAAACAAGCTGTTCTTCGATCTGTTTTGTTTTTAGCTTAGCTGCGTCATTAGAAATTAAAGTTTCGATTATAGTGCCCGCACAAGCGATTTTGCTTGATTTTAGCTTTCCGGACTGCTAAAAAGGAGGGTTGAGAAGCCCAGGCCAGCGTCCAATCAGCGGATGACTTCTTACATGTATGATTTGGTAGAATCCATTCTAATTCTAGTGTATTATTTTGATGTTGAGTGCCAACAGAGCAGACAAAGGGCAAAGGGGGGCTGAGGGGGGTTGACTCAGGCTTTGACCTACCCCCCTCAGCCATCCGCTAACCTTCCTCAGGAATTTTTTGACCCATAATGCAGTTTGGTAGTCTAATATTAACGTAATGCCTGCATCAGCTGGTTTCTGTCTGGTTCTGTCTGCCTACGCGCCCTTGTTTGTTCGCAAGAAAGCCTCACAAAAGATCACAAACTCTGTTCTGAGCTGCGTTTTCTCAAAAATGGTTTTATAGTACGTAGTTACTACCTTATCATGTTAATATTGGGACTCTCAGCTATTACGGTCGCTACCGACTTTAGTTTGGAATTTCTATTCTTTCTGGAAGGGAGTTAGACGAACTGATGAATATGAAGAAGAAAACGAATTGGAAGGGAAAGTGATACACCGCCCTAGTGCGATTATTTTCTAACATGTGTTATTTAAAAGTAAACGTATTATTTGCAAGAATAAGAACTAAATTTTGTCAAAAACAGTACAAAACGGTACCATTTGTCATAAAAATGCCCTTATTTTGCGAAAAATCGAACTTTTAAGCTACCCCCTCAGCCCGCCCTCAGGAGCTCCTACAACCTCAGGAATTGAAAATTCTACCCCCATCAGCCGAAATGCTAGCCCATGTCTGCAACAGAGTGATATTATTACAGTATAACAGAGTGAACAATATTACAGTAAAAATCGGAGTTAGTTCTGTCACAAACGGTACAAGCATATGATGATGTACGTACATGCATATACATCAGTAGCGCAAAGTATACTACCATACCATGTTGACAACATTCTACTATATGTAGTAGTAGAATTAAAAATGCATTCAGGGCGGTAGCGGAAGCCTTTGCAACTAATTCGTATTGAAATCAAAGATGTAATCTGTTGTATATCTCACTCAACATCTATTCTGAATTATTGTATCAGTTTTCGTTGTTTTTTTTCTTAAAAACGGCAACAAAATATGTTAAACCTGAAATTCTTCGAAACAAAAATTGTGCTTGTATCGCCACACTGCCCATAGCCTTAAAATATGAAGTTTGAAAGTCTTAATCGTAGCTGCACACGCTATCCAAAACAATAAACCTAACACTAACTAATTGCTGCACATTATTCCAAGCTTGGCAGTCGGTCATGTTCTTAGGAACCACCAGCTTCAGTTGCACATTCAGTTCTCTTTCTTCTATTTCTGTCCAGCTTTCTCGTCTGCTCTTGAAGTAACCCACTAACTTCTCACCCAAAAGCAGCAGAGATGCAGCGCAACACACTGCTAAGTACAAAGCTAAGATTCCTTGCAGTTGAAGCAAACCCAGAGCATTTTTTCTTTTCTTGTTCCCGTAGTATGGACACACAGTTTTCCCTTGCACCGCTATATCTACCTGGCTCATGAACTTCTGGGCATGATTTTCAGTGAATTCACTGAGTTGCTGTAGAGCTAAATTGAATGGAAGAATCCATGATGAACCTTTTCTGAAGACAAATCCAGCCGGATATAGTTGACTTGCTTTATCTTCCACTACATCAAACTGACAATTGTACACATAATTCAGTCGGCTTGTGTAAGCATTTTGTCGTAGGGTGGTGTAAACAAAATTTCCAGATGCTACCAAGTCCATTAGTTTGCTGTAGTTACTTTCAAAGTAGGCCGGATTTTTGATCAAGGCTTTTCTCAGTGAAACAAAGTTTTCTTGATCAGAGTATAGGATTTCCTGATACAGCCAAAATGCCTCATCCAGTTGAATTAGTTTCACTTTACCATCTTCAATTAGTTGAATCAATTGCCCAGAGCTTGAAACCAGAGGTTTTGAAATGCCCATTAGACTGGTCAGTAATTTGTATTCATACAAGCTTGTGAAAAATAGGAAACCGAAACCCCAAAGCAAGGTCAGTGATTTGAGAGTTAGAGTTATGTTATTTGCTAGTTTAGTCAGAATTCGCAAACTCAGTACCACAAGAATCAAACATAGCCAAAGCTGCCATGTAAATGGCTTGAAGACCAGAAATCCTTGATCAGCTAAGCCATATTCGGTAGGTTTTGTTATAAAGACCATGTGTTCACTTACGATCGGGTAGGAAAAATCGAAAAACTGTCGTCTAAAAGGAGTCTCTGCAATCAAACTTGCCAAAATGTCTAAACTGCCATTGAAAACCATTCCCAGTCCTCCTTGCCAGGAACCATTGACAAAAGAGCCCCAATCATCGATTGCAATTGGCTTGAATACAACTGAAACGTTCAAAATTTGCAAAGCCAGTGATAGCACTTCTGCCTCCTTTAGGTCGATATTGCAAGTTCGGCTGGTTGTCACAGAATAGGCCAGTTCTTGCACAGTGCAGTTTTCTGAAAATAATTCTCCAGTAAGAACTCCCACTTGTAGGATTGGTTGAGCAGTTGCCATGTTGGAAATGGAATAGGTCTAGTGAATGATGCTATGTCTAGCGGTTTAGGGTTGTCTGCAAATACCGCAATTCTGGGCGAATGAGCATCAATAATTCTATTTGATAGCTGACCTAGCTCTAGCTCTACTTGTTTGCATAGAGGTAGAATTTCTGTGTATGCACAAGGTGTCCCACACTAAGTGTTCAACTGTTTGATTGTTAGCGGTGCGTGACTATGTGAACAGAGTTCAATCAAATTTTACACCAATACAGTCTTGAATGATTGGTGTACAGTACAGTACAGTTTATTCTCTTTGACAGCCTACACCATGCAAGTACAGTTCATGGCAGAGAAATAGAAATAATCTAGAACTGGTTGGATAACAAAATTTAAGCTTCTGCACTGCAAAAGATCCAGATAAAGAACGTAAAACATTCAAGAACTGATTACTTTGTACAAATCGATAAAACGCATATAACCCATACTCCAGAACCTTACGTGGTAAGTTGTTCCATATCCGGGAGTTTGTTGGAATGAAGAAGTTTGTTTCATATCCGAGAGTTTGTTGGAAAGAAGAAGCTTGAATAGAAGAAGAAGATTGGTGAAATTTTATTAAGATACTCTGCTTAGGTAGTTGCTGAGATATTCACCCTCAAAGTCAAAACAGGTTTTGACAATGAAAAACAGCGATTTTTTATTTCAGACACAATAAATGACGCTTTGAAAATCAAATCGCGCAGGATATCTTCAGCTATGTAAAACTGGCCTTTTAAGCAACAGACATACGTACATAGTAGCTATTAAAACGTTGACAGACTCTAAGTTACTCGCACATACAGTAATAATTGTGTGAAATTTGGTTGAATTCGCTTGCAAAATTGCCTGCTGTTTTGATGAAACGTGGAACACTTAGTGTGTGACACCCTCTACTCTACACTAACAGCCTGTCCACGAAAAATTCAAACATTGGTAGGAAAAGCGATGTAAGCAGTGCAGATCTAAAATTTTTAGCGATTGTAGACCTTGAAAAGAAATGAAAAAGTTTGCCATCCGATTTTCTCTAACTGCTCTAGAATCGGAATTATGGACTCTGAAAAATGGCGATTTTGGCAATTTTCGGTCACACCTCCCTAATTTTGAAGAGCTGTCGTTCTCTGGTTTCTGGAGTGGAGGACCAATTCTTATCAGTTATATTACTCGTTAGAAAGGCCATTTCAAATAGCTTCGATGCTGTTCACAGTTTTTAAAAAATTCGATTAATCTTGTGCAATCGGCCCTAACCTTTAAAAAGCCAAAATCAAAAATGAATATGATATTTCAGTCTGTGGCTAGCATATTAGAAATCTCCGTTCGTTTCTGCATCTAACGGTACTAAACATGCTAATATTGACGTTAACTTAAGCAGTCAAACAAGCAGTTGAAAATAGAGTAAAAATCTGTGGAGTTGTTTTTTCACGGATTCTGTAGGTAGGTTACAAAGCAGTACTGTATGCACGTTCACATGAACAAACACGTCTAGTGGGTGGGTGGTACATTCCTCTATATGTGACATGTGTTAATAATAGTCAAGTTGCTTGGAAATTATTGAATGTCATCGAAGCCTAGGTGTGGGTTTAGTTAGAGAGCATTTGGTTTGTATAGGCTTTTCAGTTAGCAAACATTCATTTGTGCGCAAAGCCTCTCGTCCAACATGAAACCAATGCGCATAGCTGTCAAAACCTTTCCACCTGATGTGAGCAAGTGTGTGCGATATTTGAGCAGAATTGAAAAATCTGAAAAGTGTTGGCGACCTGGCTTCACTTTTGAATTGCTGGAAGTGATTTTGAAGGCCTCTAACTTGAATTATGAATTAATTGATGCTGAATCTATGTCCTGGGGTACTTTCAATGGAACTGATTCACAATGGACTGGACTTCTTGGGCAGGTAGTAGTAGTAGTAGTAAGCAGTACTGTACAGTTTAAAAGACCCTGTCTAATATTTTCAGGTTTTAAACGGAAATATCTCTACAGTAATCGCGACCTTCTTTCTCTCACCGATTCGGCAAAAGTATTTTGAATTCAGCCAAAGAGTTAGTCAGTTTGAAATGGTTTTCTTGGTTCCGCAGCAGAATCCTGACTACATAAAAGTAGCTCTTCAAATTTTCAGAGCATTTCAACCTGAACTATGGGTTTCGCTTATATTTGTCTTTCTGTTACTAGGCATTGTTTATAGTATGTCCAGTCTGGCAAATTTTAAATCCAATCTTTTGACCTCCCGAAAGCTGTTAACCGTATTTTTTGGCTTAGCTTTCATAAACTTACTCTTACTTTATCAAACAGTTTTGCCTAGTTATCTAGTAGCTCCTGTGTATGAGAAATTGTTCAACAGTGCTGAGGAGTTAACTGAGCTAATTAGGCAGAAGAAATATTCCATTGTACTAAGCAGTCCCAGTTACTGGTTCCATCAAGAAATACAAGCTTCTAATCTGAAGTTTTTCCGGGATTTGAGATTTGCACTTAAAGAAAATCCAATTGTTTTTGAAGCTTCACAACAAAAACTGCTGAAACTAGTTGCTGAGCAATATTTCATTTTTCCGATAAATCGAAAAGATGCCTACTATTTGGTAAATAAATTCTGCGGCCAGGAAAGAGTGACAGTGATGGAATGGGACAGAAAGTCTATAGGATTAAAGAGCTCAATTAAATTTGGATTTGTTTTCCATAAACACAGTGAGTATTTGGAAGAATTTAACCGAGCAATTTTAAACACCTGGCCTAGGGTTGATAACATCTTGCAAAAATACAAAATTGGTCATTCTACATGTTGGTTTCCAGTAGAGAATCGTCAGTTTCGACAACTACGTTTTCTTTCGCTAGCTGGTTCTTATTTGCTATTGATTACTGGCTTTATATTGTCTATTGCCTTTCTTTGTTGTGAAAATGTGCATTTTGCATGCCATAGGATGGTGAATATTCTTTTCAGCAGATTGATGACAGTCAGTTATACAGTTAACAAAGTAAAATAAACTTGTTGCTGTGACAGAACAAATTTGTTTCAGTATGGTGCTCCGCCCTTCTTTTACTGTTCTTTGGTATTGGATTACTTGCCAAAAATATCGGAGGGTGGTCGGAAAAATAGTCTCATCGGGGTCCTCATCCGGGGGAGGGGTCTGATCTAAGTCGGGTGGAAGCAGACCCCAGACCCCCTGTTACATGTATGTTGCTTTGTTTACAAACGGTCAGAAATTCAATAAATATTCTAAAATAAAACAGGAAAATTGCTCTTGAATGCCAAAAAAGTTGTCAAAGCCAGTGAAAAAGCAAAGTTAAAAAATCCACGGATAAAATGGCACCATTTCTGTTTCTAAATGGCGAATGTGCATGATATATCCAAATTCAATAAATTCAAATTCCACAAATTGCTGACTACTAATTCACAAATTGAAAAGGGTATTTTGTAGTCACTAAATCTGAATATGTGATGACGTCATAAAACCCAAAAAATTAGTAGTTAGAGGATAGTAGTTTATTAGTAGTCACTACAAAATAGGTCTAGCTGTAAATTGCGAAGCCTAAAGCAACAGTAGCCTCTACCCTAGAAAGAAACCCTGAATTATAATTATATTTTTTGAAATTTACTAATACAAGTAAATTATTTGGTAAGTAAATTATAATTAAATTAAATTTCTACAAACAAACACAGAAACATTACTACAGTAAAAACCTCGAAACTTCAGTATTCTTCTCCAAACTTTATCCAGCTTTGCTGATCAAATACACATACAGAAAATACACATTGTAAGCACTGTTTGTGAAATCGAATCTATGGTAATCTGTATCGGAATTTTCAACGTGTATGTGTATACAAATTAAAGAAAATGTGTGTATTTTGTGTATGGTAGAAGTGTATGTGTATGTATACACAAACAACAGCAGACCCTAGTCGGTAGGAGTGAGATGACCACGAGTTTTTCAGTGATAATAAAATTTGAATTTTTATCGTTTTGAGTAAAGTTATGAAACTAAATAAGAAACAGTTTCAGTTTTTCATTTTACTTCCAATAAAATGCTTTTCATTCCACATACTCTCAGCTCTATGCATTTTTCATTTTCGAATTGCAAATATATTATGTTCCATTTTTAAATTTCAGTTAAACAAATTAAGTTAATTAAATTAAAGCCGACTCTTCCTACACAGCTAGCATGCTATTTTAATAATAATTTTTGCATGTCTTAAAAGACCGTTGCTGCTACACTCTATTACGTATGTACACAGATCAAGCTAACCATGCAAAGTTCGCCATTTGCGCAACTACTTCCGAAACTCCCAAATTAGAACTAGTTTGACGGCACGGAATGTCGACCAAATGTCAGCGGACTACAAAAGCTAATTTGTAATAGATGCAACTCATTAATAGTCTGGCCACCGCAATAAGGCCGGTCGGTTCCGGCTAATAAATAGCAGTAGGTAGTGGAGACTTGACCAAGATGCTGAATCAACTGATGCTCTTTGCAACTGTGTTGATTGTCTGTCTGGCTCTAGAGGTGGTGCCCGAAGACCAAATCATGGTAAGCCGTTGGCTTTAGTGGAGTGTCGCCCAATTGGCTAACTTTAGAGCGACCCGTTGAAACACTGGAAAATCGCTAATCCTACTGCGCAGGTGAATCTGTAGTACTGCAGTTAATTAGTTACCTAATTATTTCATCTATTTATGCTTTTAAACCATTTACTAAACCAAGCAAATCTATCGGAAGCCTTGTTCCTTTAAATCGTTTATGGTTTTCGACGCGAATTTATTCAGTAGATACGGTAGCATGGCAATTTACGCTCCGACCGGGATGCAAGTAAAGACTAACTGACGCGACCACGCTGCCGTCTGGTGAATCATACCGTCAACCACTTTACGTCGTTTATGGTTCCGGCAGCATACGTATATGGTACCCCTACCCATGGCTATATACAGTTACTGTTGTTTGTGTACACACATACACATTTACCATACACAAAAATACACATTGTTTTTTCAATGTGTATACACATACACATACACATACACATTGAAAATTCTGATACACATTACCTTACACAAACAGGACTCAAAATGTGTATTTTTGTGTATGTGTAATTGGTCAGCAAAAGTCGATAAAATTTCGAAAAGTAACGTAAAATTTCTATGTTTTTGCTGCAGTAATAAACATTAAATCTCCTCATGAAACCTTCAAATGGCCTAAGTAACTCGATTTCAAAGCTATCCAAGGTTTCAAGCATCAGACATTGAGAGATTTGATTTTCCTAGCATTTCTGACTGAAAATCTACCAAAAAATTTGCATTTTCAGTACAATACACATACACAAATATACACAAAAATACACATTGTTTTGTTGAATGTAGTGTTGTTATGACTATAGTCAAAGTCAAAGTCATAGTTAATACTTTTTGTGATATCGCAGTCAAACGGACAGGTAGTCAAAGTCAAAGTTTGACTACCTTAGTTACCATAAATACGTAGTCAAACGAAGACGAGGTAGTCAAACCGTTTGACTATGACTACATTTTCTTATAAGCAGCGGCTTTTCAAGCATATTTTCCACATTCTTTTGCAACTAAATATTTTATAAATTCGTTTCATTTTTAGCTCTTTAGAAGACAAACAACCCTTTTCTCTAAAACTGTGAACTGATAACAGGTGTCAGAATACATGTAACAGGGGGTCTGCCCCCACCCGAGTTAGGCCAGACCCCTTGGATGCGGACCCCCCCCCCGAGACGATTTTCCCGAGCCCCCTCCGATTTTGCTGGCAGATAATTTTTTGAGCAAATTTTAGCGATTTTTTACGATTTCAGACACAGAAAATGGTAAAATCGCCTGCAAAACAGGATTTTTTAGCTGTATCTCAGCCCAAATTAGCGATTTTTGGCGATTTTTAGCCAAACATCTCCCGCCGGCACCAGACCCCCCAACCCCCATCCCCCCTTCGGCGGATGACCTGTTAGTGTACATGTACTGTATGGGTTGTCAGTCAGCAAATCTCTGCTTGATGCAAGGCAAATTAAACAGTTTGGTCAGGGTGAAAGAAAATTATGACATATAGTACAATACCTCTCTTATGGAGCAAAGAAGAACAAGAGAAAAATAAAAAAACTACTTTGATTTTACATCAAACTAAACCGGGTATTTGCCAATTTTTGCGCTGTCTTTCCGAAAGATGCTTTTTACATTGAAATTTTTGAAAATTAAACAATTCTGGGTTAATTTGTAGCAGTTAACTATACTGTTTATTTCAAAGTAAACACTTTGTGCACTCAGTCAAAGTCATTTTTGACTGACACTTGGTGACTGAAGGTTATAAATCGCTGAAAGAAAACGTCAATTTCGCCATGTCTAAAAAAGTAGTCAAAGTAGTCAAACCGGTGGCCATGGTAGTCAAACGGTTTGACTACAATATAGTCAAATTTGACTACTCTGGTATTGTACTCAAACGAGTGGTAGTCATAGTCATAGTCAAACGGAAATTTTGGTATTGTAACAACACTAGTTGAATGTGTATACACAAATTACCATACACATTTGAAGGTAGATGTGTATACACTTACACATACACAAACGGAAAATCCAATACCAAACAACAGTACGTACAGTACCTGTAGGTGCCGGTAATATATGGTACCACTACCATATATGGTACGAAACTGAGAAGAGTGGTACCATACATGGTACCGGCACCAATGCGAAGGTAGGGCCACCATATATGGTGACGGTATCATGTATGGTACTGGTAACTTTACCACCACAGGCCCCGAATGTGGTGGTAGCTTATATGGTGTCGGCAGTGGCGTACCCAGGATTTGCAAAGGGGGGGGGTAAAATTTTGAAGTTGTCTGGTTGGGCCGCTGTCGAACAAGGGCAAGAAAATTTCGCAAAATTAGCCTTCGACACCATGTCGGTACAATAAACAGCGTTAAGTGCCTGACCAAGACAAGACCACTTGCCGGTAGGGCGGCTGATCTGTTTAACTAAAGCCTAACCATAGGTCCAAAGCTAAGCTAGAGCATGAACTAATGCTTAAATTAAATCCTGATTCTAAACCTGACCCTAAAGCTAAGCACAATCGTAACTCTAAATCGGCAATTGCGGTGTGGGGCGTTAGTTTTCAAGTACGAAAACTTCGGCAACTTTTGCAAGGGCCGTGAATTAGTGTAATTTACGGTCGCGTCTTATGGCACTCACTTGATTTTCAGGAAAACTTCTGATAATTACGGGGCTTCCAGAGATTTTCCATGGTATAGGTAAAGTGGCGTAGCGTAGCCAGCATTTCGCAAAGGAAGGTGATGTAAAATCTCTATACGTAAACGCACCAACTATCAATGTTAGTCAAAACAGTGCCGTTTTCTAACTGTTGTTTTTTATTAACGACATGAGCGTATCTGCGTACCAGTCTTTCGGTATTATTGAGAGCGATTCTAGCTAGCATGGGGTACTCCCACGGGCTTGAATTTACTTCCTGGCAATCCGGACAGTGTCAATTTTAGCCGGCCAAGCACGCCGGAAGCCTATTCGAGGACGAAGAAAAACGCAATTTTCAACGGGAGTTCGAGGTGCAACTTTGAGAATCAATTCCAAACTGAAAAGACAACCTGTCTTTTTGCAGGAATGGTGGGAACAGGAAGACAGAATGCGTGATTGGATGCTGATGAACATTCTAACCAAAGGCAACTCTGCCTTCGTTGACAAGCGATCATCAGCGACGCGCGAATTTGCCGAGCGCTGCTACTTCTTTCCTGTTCAGTGCGCCACTGACGTAATGGCCAAACGCGGTGTATGCAGATTTTTGTCTTCTACTGCACGTGTCGCGGTAACTGTCACTCTCTTTTTTACAGATGCTTCCTGGCTTTTTGAGAGCAGCACTGAAAGAACATGAGCAAGAGTACGTTGAAAAGGAGAAAAGGGTAGACAGTCCAGATCAGTCTTAGTCAGTTATGTAGTATGTTAACCTTGCTTACTGTTGACAGGTATTGTTTTTGCCGAGCCAACTAAGGCGCCAATTGCTTAAGAACGGTGAAGAGACAAAAGAAGAGAAGAGGGTAGGTGAAGCAAAGGCAGAATGGTTCAAAGAAGCACATCTTTTCAGAATTTGGTGCCCGGGTTTCTGCAGCACTTGCTCAGTTATAGACAGCTAGAGAAGAATGAAGATAAAACTGAGAAACGAGTAAGTAGTAAAGATAGCAATAGTTAAACAGACGAACGAACGAACGAACGAACGAACGAACGAACGAACGAACGAACGAACGAACGAACGAACGAACGAACGAACGAACGAACGAACGAACGAACGAACGAACGAACGAACGAACGAACGAACGAACGAACGAACGAACGAACGAACGAACGAACGAACGAACGAACGAACGAACGAACGAACGAACGAACGAACGAACGAACGAACGAACGAACGAACGAATCAATGAATGAATGAATAAAGCAACAAACGAATTGAAACAAGCGAATGTATCAACCTTACCAATCAACAAACTAATGAATGAATATATGATTGAATGAATGAAAGGATAAATGAACAAAACAATAGCTGAACAAATGAATACAAACCAATGAACCAAGCAAGGAAAGAACAAACCAATTAACATGCAACCTTAAAGCACAACTCAAAGACAACGCAACAAGATTATTTAGAAATACGCATCCCTACGTCTTCTATGCAAATTTATTTCTAAGGGTTTAACCATGCCGAACTGGTACTTTCCCAAATGGAAAAGTTATTTCAAGACAGAAAAAGAGAAAAGGGTATATGGTTTTTCAACAAGATAATATAATTGTAGTTTGTAAATTGTTGCAGACAATGTACCGAAAGTTTCTGCGACCATCATATGTACAGCGATTTCTGGCTAAAATCAAAAGCAAGCAGGAAAATAGCAAGAAGGTATGTACTACATACTAGATTGTATGGACGGGTGAAGAGTCTGTATCCATTGTCTTTCAGAGCTTCACATTTCCGCATTACTTGCGAGAATTATCGCAAGCAAGCGATGGGATGACTAAACGTGTAAGCAAGTTCGGTTCAGATTGTTGTGTCAAAATGATGTCGGAATTTTTAGAGCT
Source organism: Sabatieria punctata (assembly GCA_030248155.1). Taxonomy (NCBI): domain Eukaryota; kingdom Metazoa; phylum Nematoda; class Chromadorea; order Araeolaimida; family Comesomatidae; genus Sabatieria; species Sabatieria punctata. Next base: position 79,416 of record JASANB010000820.1, on the reverse strand, counting down.
TTATGATTCCAGCATACATGCGAAAATATATCAAAGATGCTGACGATGAGGAACAAGAAAAACGGGTAATTTTGTGAAATTTTTGCAAACTGCTTGATCTTTCTTCTAAAGGACACAAAAATTACGTTATAGCATTTTTGGCGTTTTTTAGGCCGAACCCTCACCCCAATGCGCTCGCTCCCCTTTGTTGAGGAATCGTCAGTATTACATGTAGAGTACATTATGCTGTAGCTGGGTTTTCGGCTGGGGGAATTTTTCTGATCTAAAATGGGTTTCAGCACTACTATGCGACTTTTTTTAAAGGTTGCATATTTCTGGAACCTGTTTTAGAGATTTTGAAACCCAAATTAGGGCTCCGTAGACAAAAATTCTGTTTAGGATCTCTGAAACCAAATTCAGGGCCCCGGAACCCTATTTAGAGTTTCAGAAACCCTAATTAGGGGTTCCGGAACCCTATACAGGGCCTCAGAAATCCTAATTAGGGTTTCAGAATACCAAATTAGGGTTCCGAAACACTATTTAGAGCCTCAGAGACCCAAATTAGGGTTCCGAACCCTATATTTAGAGCTTCAGAAACCCAAATAAGGTTTCGGTACCCTACTTATGGCTTCAGAAACCAAAACTTAGGTTCTTGAACCCTAGGTTCTCAGAAATCTTAATTAGGGTTTCAGAAACCCATATTAGAGCTCTGAAACTCTATTCAGGGCCTCAACCCAGTTTAAGGGTTTAGAAAACCAAAACAGGGTTTCAAAAAATCCCCCCAAAATCCCGGCTGGGGAGGGGGCTTCGCAAATCACGTCTGGGGAAATTCCCCTTTTCCCCAACTACATGTACGTATTGCATGCCGTCAAGCCTCCTCCCCTCCTTAACAACCTACCGGAGATTTCCACTTAGTATCCCACCCCACTTAATATCCCACTGGGATATTACATGGACCCTTTTTCCGTTATATATCCCATGGGATATTATTTGGCGGCCATGTTTATGTCAAATTTGTAATAATTTTCTTTACACACGCATACTGTATCTATGATAAAGCATTGTTCCGGTTAATATCCCATGGCTTCGTCCAGTTAATATCCCTGGGATATTAACTGGCGGCAATGTTTTCACTGACAAACGTGATTTTCCGTGTTATATCCCCTGGGATACTAAGTGGAAAACTCCGGTATTAGGTAATTTTTGCACGGTCCTCAAGAATGGTTATTATTTTTAAGAGATGATTGTAGAGTTGTGAGTGAATTGATTTTAGTCATTTATGATCCCGGCCTACATGCGAAAGTACATCAAGGATGTAGAAGAGGATGAAGATGCTAAAAAGCGGGTGGGTAAATTCTAGGAGTATCTGGCACTGGTACATTTTCTCCTGCGCTTTTGAAACATTTTCTTCTTATAGGGGCTGTTCAAACCTTCTTTCCAGTTCCGAGATACCGAAGCAAAACCGAAAAAAGAAGGCAAACGGGTAAGGGAGGTGCAAGATTCCGTAACGGTGCTTTTGGCCTTTTCTTCTCAACCTTAACTTTTATGCCATAAATACACTGAGGAATGGATACTTTCCGAAAGAACTTCACTCGATTTTTTCTTGTCTTTACATTTTTCTTAGGACAATTTTAGCAAATTTTGTGTCTGAGATTGTAAAAAATTTATGAAATTTGCAAAATGCAAGAAGTGTCCAAAATCGAAGGGCGAGCTTTAAAAAGTTGTATTGGAATGGATTCTAGGCCTGGGGTGTGGCCGATAGATAAGAACAGACTTCAAGACGCCATATTATCAGCTTAATCTATGTAAATGTTTTCTAAAAATTGTTTGTGCATTTTTTCGTAAACACCGGTATACATTTTAATGTTAAAATTTATGTTATTATTAAAATAATCCAAAAAACTTTGCATTTGGTGTAATTACAGCATACACGATCCGTCAAAAAGAACAAAATCGCAGATTTTTTTGTTGTAGCAGCTGCAAATCTCAATCGATTTCAATAACTCTTTTTGCGCGAAAGATAAATAAATTCATAAAAGATTGCTGAAATTTTCATTTAAATACTCTGTTTGCTGTAGTTTCTGATTCTGAGATATTTGCTCTCAAATTAAAGCAGAGATTTTGGCAATGAACAAGAAAAAACCCAGCAGATATTGTATTTTTGCACCCATAAATCTCGGCCGATTTGAACGAATCCTTTTTGAATCGAAGAATGATAAATTCTTTGAAAGATTGTTGAAATTTTTATTAACTCTGCTTTTTTCCCTAGATATTCACCCTCAAAGTCAAAAAAATTTGACAATGAAATTCGGTTGCACTTAATAATAAACCAGGTTCTTACTGCTGAGGGCTGACGGGACTTTCTGGTTAAAGTAAACGAGCGTATATGTCACCAGTAAAGCATTCTTATCCTCAGCAGTAGTATGAATCCGTTTTATTATGAAGTGCAATGGAATGAATAAAAATCCGTTTTCTTCACTTTCAAAATCACTTGTTTGACTTTTCAAAGTTTCAGGGATTTCGAGTTCGAATACCGCAGGTGTGGCGATTCCCAGTTCAGTGGAAGAGAGTAAGAAGAAGAGCTTTAGAGGTATCTTTGTTTTAGAACCAATTTTCTAGTCATTCATGATTCCGGCCTACATGCGCAAGTACATCAAAGATGCTGAAGACGACGACACAGAGAAAAGGGTAGGTAGTAGTGCTCTGATGTAGCTTTCTTTTAGTTTGCAGAATCGTTCCGTCTGTTTAGTAGGTCTCTATGATTCCGCCGTATTTGGTAAATGTCGTTTTGAGCTCGGCAGATAGACGAGTAAAAACTGTTCATCGACAACTCGGCTTAAAATGTTCCTTATTTTAGGGCTTCCTTATACCAGCCTCGCTAAGAAATAAAGTCTTTACTAATGGATTTCATAAGAAGGTGACAGTTATTGCGAACTTTTTGAAACTGAACGCCACTCCAATAGTAGCGCCCTTTAGGCACAGCCCAAAATATAAACGCACACGCTCTAATAGTAGCGCCCTTCTAATAATAGCGCTTCCACGCGTACTACTATCAACGCTTTGTACGTGTTTCCAATGTAGAATACTGTTCTTTGAGACAATTTTCTTTGATTAAGCTTGGAAACATTAGTCAGACTAAAGCTCATGTAAAGATTGCTTGTGTTTAGGACAAAAATACCCTGTGTTTTCAGAAAAATGAGGATACTCGAGATGGCCAATGTAGCATTGAATTAATTAACGCACAAGAGCAATCACAAAAAATAATAGCGCAGCGCCATTATTAGAAGTTTTACGGTATGTTTTTCAGAGTCTTCTGGTTCCGGCCTCACTTAGAAGAATGATTCTGGCTGACAAAGAGGAGAAACGAGTGAGTTTTCTCGAGCACGAGCGCAAGAGTTGATATTGAAACTATGAACCATCTCTTAAGGGATTTCGCCCCTATGTAATTGACCTGGACCATTGGCTAGCCCAGAACTACTGATGAAACGTTTGCTGAATGAGTTGAGCATTTTACATGCTGCTCACACTTGCAGTGATTCATTTTGTTGAAATAAAACTTTCTTCTATATACTTGCAAGCAAACATCGCCAGTACATTATATACGTGTACACAGTGTGTCGAAAAAAACAACACAACAGTCTGAGATGTTTGCCCTCAAATTAAAAACAGTGATATTGGCAATGAGCAAGAGTGATTAAAACAACCCAGCAGATTTTTTTGCTGTAGCTACTGCAAATATCAATCGATTTGAATGAATCCTTTTTTGAATGAACGAGAAATAAATTCTTGAAAGATTGGTGAAACTTTTATTAAGATACTCCGATTAATTCCTGAGTTATTTGCCCTAAAAAGCCAAAACAGATTTTAGCTACGAACCAGAGGGATTCCGTTGAATGAGACTTTGCTGGTGACGTAACCACGCGTGTGTGTCACCAGTAAAGCCTCTTCTTAACGTTAGCCTTCACGGTAGAAAAGGAATCTGTTTTATTGTGAAGTGGAACGGAGGAATAAAAAGCGCTCTTGTACATTTTTGTTTTGACTATGAGGACAAATATCTCAGGAGAGCATCATGATAAAAATTTCACCTATCTTTCAAGAATTTATTTGCCTTTCATTCGAAAATGATTCATACAAATTGATTGGGATTTGCGTTTGCCACAACAAAACATCCAATACATCTGCTAGGTTGGTTTTTTGGCACACAAATATATCAGAGCAGACCTGCGCAGACCGTCTTTTTGGCTGAAGTTGTGTTCGCGTAAAGGTGATCTTGAACGGTTAGTAAATTTAAATATAATTGGAAGGTATTCAGAAAAGGGTCGATTGAAATCAACCAAAAATCTAAATCTACAACCTACACCACTATAAAAATAATATGTATATTTTTGTAAGCATCATTCCTCACATGATATATCGTCATGACCTTTCTATCTAATTAATGAAACTGACAAACTGACAACAGCAGTCATGTGATAGTTTGGCAGAGAGACCAGGATCTATAAGATCTGCGCTTTGCAACTATACTTGGCTGGCACTAAACTAATCAAATGCGTCATGTGGCTTTTACTGCTCTTGATAAGCCCCACACTCTTTGCAGTAAGTTTTCTTTCAAGCAGCTATTTGTCTTCTAGGTTGTCCAAAAAATTTGCGAAGATCAGTTAACTGTTCTAGATAAAGAAAGTGGATAGTGAACTGGCCCTAAACCGCCTGCAAAGAGGGGCAGTGTTTTTCCCCAAAGCTTGGATCCAGGTACTGTTGAGTGTGATATTAGTACTGGAGTTTTCCACTTAATATCCCACCCGATTTAATATTCCGTGGGATATTAATTTGGCGGAAATCTTTGTGAATTAATTGAAGTGATTTTTTTAAAAAAATTCACACAATTCAAGTTAAAAACAAAGTAATTGCATCGAATATCAATAATTTACTGCTTTTACTGTTAATAGTAGAATCAAAACTAGACTGAGATCATTAGAGCAACACAGATTACAGTATTCAGATTGTATTCTATGTTAGCCAAAAAACAGGCTAAAAAGTTTGCTCCACTTAATATTAATTGGCGGCAAAGTTCTTAATGGAAAAGCCGATTTTCCGTTTAATATCCCATGGGATTTTAAGTGGAAACTCCAGTTCGTACTACTTGGCGGAATTTTTTTGTTTTAGCGTTCAGCTGCAGCCAAACTGGCTGCAAAACTGCTTTCTGAGCAGAAGATGTATATTAAAGACAAAGTAAGTAATTACAAAGCATTGTATGCAATATAATTTTCTGCTTATTATTGATGTGATTTCATTTAGCACAGTGGACAAACAGTTCTTGGTCAAACTTTGAAATATGGATTCATCAGACTGATGTGTCAAACTGTTTACCCTATTGCATTCAGTTGCCCTTTTGAGGAGAGCAAGCGGGTTGGTATTGTTTGGTAAAACTCCACCAAAACAGAACAAAACAACATTGTTTCTAGACAGCACAACTTTCCTCAACGCATTGGAAGAGAAACTTGATTCAAAGGCTTCTTCAAGAAAAGAGAAATAAATAAATTTATAGATTAGTCAAATCAGATCAGGCAGTAAATCCACAAAGATATTTTTATTGATCTATCAGATGAAATAAACATGTTGGTCTGCTTCTATGATTATTAGTTCTCCTTCTCCTCCTCCTTCTCCTTCTCCTTCTACTTTTCCTTCTTCTCCTTCTTCTCCTTCTTCTCCTTCTCCTTCTCCTTCTCCTTCTCCTTCTCCTTCTCCTTCTCCTTCTCCTTCTCCTTCTCCTCCTCCTTCTCCTTCTCCTTCTCCTTCTCCTTCTCCTTCTCCTTCTTCTCCTTCTCCTTCTCCTTCTCCTTCTCCTTCTCCTTCTCCTTCTCCTTCTCCTTCTCCTTCTCCTTCTCCTTCTCCTTCTCCTTCTCCTTCTCCTTCTCCTTCTCCTTCTCCTTCTCCTTCTCCTTCTCCTGCCCGTTATATGCTTTAGCAGGTGGTAAATAGATAAAGTGTGGTATGGTTGGGCGGTCTGTTCATTCATTTGCATAAGCCTACTACCTACCTACTTTCAGGGTGGTTTGTCAACTGAAACAGTATGTTTGTCGTCATATTTGTGCTGGGTTTACCTGTGCTGAAAGCTAAACAACTAAACACGGACTCACTGAAATTTATGCAAGATTGGATAAGAAATACAGGTTTTTTGTTAGATAATCTATTCATCGCTAGTAAATTTCATACAGATTCATTCAATGCTTGTGCAGTTAAATGCATTCAAACGGAGCACAGTGAAGCAAACAAATGCTATGACGTCACTGGGATGATTGCGACAAATTGGAATGTTTCAAATCTATTATGGGATCAGTTAATTCTAATTTTGTAAAATTGCTTGACTACTCCTTCTGATAACCTTGCTTTAGTGTTTATGACAGATGTGCAGTTCTATGTAATCCAAGACAACACATGAACTGGAACAGACTCTCGAGTATTATGAAGAAGGAGTGCATTCCAAAGTGCCTATTCAATGTTGTTTTACATTCTCCTTCAACAGCTTATTTATTTGCTCAGGTATTATCACTACTGGCTGGCATTAAGAAATACTCTGCTTGAGGAAAGCTGTGGTGTGGGCTTGGAGTCATTTCAGAATGTGGCAAGGAATGATTTCTAGAAGCTCACTTGTTTTTTCCCCCTGTTTAGCCTCAGGGAGTGGCTTCGCTTGGAAGGGCAAAAGCGCGGGAAGTTCAAAATCGATTCCAATTTCCTTGGACTCTATACATCAATGTTCCACCCAATACTGGTTCCTGCTTATTGATTTTCACTAAAATTTGAGCTTTCTGATTTAGGCACTGCAGTTTACATAGGGCATGGCTATGCATTGACTTCATCATCATTGTTCAAAGGGACAAAGTATGTCCCTTTGGCAGTTACGTTTACTCCTTGAAGGAACCATTTCAGGTTGAGCAAGCAAGGTGGTCACTATTATGTAGACGACAAGATCACTATCATTGTGATAGGTGGTCTCTCAGATACACGCAGTGAGTTGCACAGCAAATTTGGTTATCAGAATATCTCTCGCATCCAATCATCTATCTCACCATCATCATCATCATCATCATCTCACTGCCAAAATTTCACCACTGTCTTTTTCATCTCACCATATAAAGCATTTAGGTGTGCTAGCAGAAGTCAGCTCCAGTTTACCATCAGAACACTTGAGTTACGTAAAGCGCATAACGGTACATCCAGATCGCAATCTTGATTTGGCCATTGTTCAGTTGAAACAGCAACTGCCTGATGTGGGTCCGATCTGTTTGACCAAACCAACCACCCCCATTCACCGAACGCTTCGATACGCTGGCTGGAGAGGCGTTCACTTCATTGGTGGCAGTGGCTCAGACATTCCAAATTACTGTCCACTGCTCATATTCTCATGTCTGGTTTCGTGATAGATGGATGAATGGATTGTCTGGGACTGCGGGCCCATCACGCACACCCACATCCTGCCGTTCCCTCGCTGCCTTTGCTACTAGCCTAAACACATGCTCAGTGTCTCAGTGTCAGTCTGGGCGGGTCTCAGTGTTAGCTGTCCCCATTCCCGCAGGTCCCAACACATGTGTCATTGCTAGTATAGCTTTAGGTGCTTAGGCAGCTCCAGTCGGTTCCCATTTACCTACTTTCGGTGGCCTGGGTTGAGCTTTGTGCCGACAACCAACTCTTTGCGGCAAGAAACTTGCCCTGCTGAATGAATGAACGCACGACCGCGCGCACAATGGCTTTGCGGCCTAAACCACTACACCAACTGTGCGGGCTTCATGAATGATGTTTCAGTGCTTAACAATTTACACTGGAGTCAAGTGACAATGCCCAACCAATGTGCTTGTCGGTGTCGCCGAGCTGGATTTACGCAGTCCTGGAGGAAATACATGTGTGGCAGAACGTCATACTATGGATTGTGTCCTGTATTCTGGTTTGAACTTTTTACAGACTGGTTTTAGTGCCGCTTTTTGTAGGCTGACACTGGAGCTGGACTACAGCAGCTGGGGAAGCCTAACAGCAAAGGGGTGAGCCGTTCGGAGCTAGTGGGACTGGTGTCCGCTGAAAAGAATGCCTATGTCCGTTTAAATGAACGCACCATATTGCCTTGGATCTGTCACCATGCTGGGGGACAAAGTTTCTGGAATGTGTGCAATTAATTCTGGAAAAACAAAATATAAACGCAGTGCACTAGTGTGTTTATTGTTCTGCTTCAATTGTTCACAGTCATCCTTGGGCTTGGACTCATTGTTATCGTTATCGTTATCGTTATCGTTATCGTTGTCGTTGTCATCGTCACTGTCACTGTCACTGTCATTGAAACTGTCTTTGTCATTGTCATTGTCATTGTCATTGTCACTGTCATTGTCACTGTCATCGTCACTGTCACTGTCATTGCCACTGTCATCGTCATTGCCACAGTCTTACAGTGACAGTGACAGTGACAATACAAAGACAGTGACAATGACAGTGACAATGACAGTGACAGTGACAATGACAATGACAATGACAATGACAGTGATGATGACAAAGACTGTGGCAATACGTCATTGTCATTGTCACTGTCACTGTCACTGACATTGTCAATGTCACAGTCACTGTCACAGTCAATGTCACTGTCACTGTCACTGTCACTGTCACTGTCATTGTCATTGTATGGCAGTGTCATTGTCACTGTTATTGTCATTGTCATGGCACTGTCATTGTCACTGTTACTGTCATTGTCATTGTGACTGTGGCTGTTCTGTCATTGTCATCGCCACTGTCACTGCCATCATCGCTGCAGTCAAAACAAAACTATCTATCCACAAAATTGACATTGACCTTGTACATTGTTACCACTGGTCTTTTTTATTGTAAGCATGCATAACGGTCACAGATTCAAATTCACAGCAGCACTGACACATCTATCGGAAATGAGGCCGCGTTTCACCAGACTCCAGCGATTAGTCTTTACGTCATACTTCTCCACACTTTTTTCCACATCCTGCCAACAGCTGCCCAATGCAAACAGGTGGTCTCTACTAGCCACCAAACTGAATCTATCTCTCCTCTTCTTCATTCTACCAATCTTTGACCACCTTTTTGCAATTGGGTCAAATTGTTCACAACTGCGTTCTGCCCAGCCACCACAAACGATGATGTTTCCGTTTAGAACCACAGCTGAATGACCCACTCTGACTGTGCGCATAGGTTTAGCAGCTGTCCAGCGATTGGTTTCTGGTGAATAGACCTCTACTGACTTGCGCCAAAACCCAGCCGCCTGCCCTCCGATTACATAGATTTTGTCTCCCAATGCTGCCATAGCTAACTGTTCACGGGCCTTTTTCATCGAGGCTATGTACCTCCACCGACCTTTGCCCTTAGTTAGGCGCTCGCAGTAGGTCAGGTCTGCACCCTCCCATCCTGGCCACCAGTCACTGTCTCCGCCACAAACGTATAGGTCATCATTCAAGATTGTGCTGGCATGATTTGTACGTGCTGTATTGAGTGAGCCTATCTTTGTTAGCTTCTTGTAATGTGGATCGTAGATTTGGACAGCGTTGGTAACAGAGTCAGTACTGGGATGAAAACCGCCTATGATGTAAACTTTTCCATGCAGATATTCAACTGTGTGACCCCAAGTTTCCTGTTGAAACAGAGGTTTGAGCTCGTTTCTGCTTGGTTTTTCTGGATGGTAGGTCTCAATGGTTTTGCCAGCTTCTTCTCTCTTTGAACCACCTATGATGAGAATTCCTGATAGGCTTTCTAAAATGGCTGTACGTAGATTAGATAGGAGCGATTTCTGAGTGGTACAAATGTAGTAACATGATTGTTACGTTGAGGACATTTCTGCCGGTTGCATAATCGACAAGATTTTCTGCAATTTTCTGCCATCCAATTTCTGCTCAAATGACACTCTCTCCGGTTAGCCCATTGACCACATTTGGAAAAGTAGTTCTCACATTCTGCAGTTAAAATGTCCTATTAAACTGAGTCAAGCCAAACAAGTAAGTAAACTATCAGCAAGAATGTATAAGGGAAGAATGTTCCACTGCGTGGCCGGCCGCTGGCAGAGCGTGGCCATGCGCTGCAACAAAATTTCGGGAGGGTGACCGAAATTCGGTTCCCCTCCCGAACGTTCGGGAGGGCGACCGAATTTCGGTCACCCTCCCGAAAAACTCTTAGGCGCCGTATTGCAATCGAACCCGATTTTGGCCGCTCGTGGCCGCTCATTGTCGTATCAGGATTATTGAGAGCGAAGAATAAGCAAGAAAGCTAAAACAAATTGAGGGAAATACACAATAATAACATTTCATTTTGTTTGTTACTCAGCCACTAGGGATCCTCCCTCCTAAAACGAGTTTCTTTTAAAAATACATGGTGCCAATTTCTTGCGCCTGCAAAGAAAATGTATCGCACGATTTGAGCGGTAGGCGTCCTCCTTTCTTAACGCCGTTTCCCCTCATCCCTGGCTGCTATACAATTGAAAGTTTGCGTAAACAGAAACACACAGACTCGTCTGTATCGTCTTTTTTCGACATACTCCAACAGCGATTTCTTTTTCTCGGAGTGGATAGACGCAAATCATTATTAATGAAAAGGTTTTACTTAATCAGTTGAAAGCTACGTTTAGCATTTTCTGATTTTTAGATCTGAGTTACATGCTTGTAAAGTCGATCATAGTAGAAAAGAAGCAAGCAAGGAGAATGCAGAAAATTTTGGCTGCGTACAGTATGTGTATGTTTTATGCGTTAGTTTTGTCATAAGTAGCGCATACCAGTATATACTAGTAGAGCTAGTATCTTAAATACATGTTTCTATCCGTTGTTCAGCCGGATATCAGCTGATTATTTCAGAGAGAACTCTGCTGAATTTGTTAAAAACTCTCGCGAGCGGCCAAAATCGGGTTCGATTGCAATACGGCGCCTAAGAGTTTTTCGGGAGGGTGACCGAAATTCGGTCGCCCTCCCGAAATTTTGTTGCAGCGCATGGCCACGCTGCTACAAGCGGCCGGCCGCGCAGTGGAACATTCTTCCCTTATACATTGTTGCTATCAGATTTACTCTTTTTCTGTGAAGCTACAGAATTCTGACATTCACCACAAGTGGCTGGACAACTCTTGGACATGAACGCTTTGTTGGTGTTGCATTTGTCAGAGTTAGCCCAGAATTCGCAGCATTGATGCCGGTCAAAACAAACATCCTCTTCTACTGTTTCAGAGGACACCTGATTACCTGTAAACTTTTAACTGCTATGTACGTATTGCGTTTTATCAGATTAAGCTTGAAATTTAAATGGTTAAATTATGAAATAGGGACATGGGTTTGTCCCACAGTACCTCTGATCTCCCCACAGTCCGATACCAATTTAATTTGAATCTCAACAACATTTTTAATTGTAAAAATCTATCTTCAATTCAAACCATATAATATATGGTTTGAATACATATTATGTAACAGGTCATCCGCCGAAGGGGGAGGGGGTCTGAGCTCGAATTCTAGGCAGGGGGTTGGGCCCTAAAAATGCTCAAAAGTCACCCCAATTTTTCGGCTAAAAATCGTCAAAAATCGCTAATCTGGGTTCAAACGCAGGCTCAAAAATGTGCTGTTTAACAGCCGATTTTAGGAATTCCAGTGTTTTAAATTCTAAAAATGGCAAAAATTTACTTGCCAGAAAAATCGGAGGGGGTCGGAAAAATTGTCTTGGGGATTAAGTCGGGCGGTGGCAGACTCCCAGGACCTCCAGTTACATGTCTGATTCAATCCAACCTGTTGAAAAGAACAAAGCAAACAGAAGCACCCAGACTGAATGAAGAGCCATAGAAGTTCACAAAACAGTCACTATTTCAGAAGCACTGCATTATGTAGTCGTTCTAAAACAGGCTTTCGTCGTAGTTCCAAAACAGGCTTTCGGGGGCGTTAGAAAGACAGGTCTGAAAATTAATGGCTTGACACACATTCAAAGTGATCGGGAGCCAGTTTATTAGTCAGCCAAGATTTCTTCTGAAATGCCAAATACGAGGGCTGAACGAAAACGTCATGTGTGTTATTGACGTACACTACACCTGTGTAATGCTTAGTTAGTAATTACACCTGATTATTAAGATTGAAGCGTTTATGTTTATCTGTCAGGTGCTATAATAGTGACAGCACTGATAACCGATGATCGATACTCACAAAAGAATTGAGTTCATAAAAGCAAGGATATATTCTTATACATTCTTGACAAAAGTGAAGCTGTGAACTCAAACTGCCGATAAAAGGTCACGCCTGACCAGGAGATGGTCACGGGCAATTGAAACATTGAAAAGCTCTCACTAAAATGGTTGTCTCCATACCCTCTAATCTAAGCTACAACAATTGTTCTATCATCAAATTATATATTCAAATTAACAGCTGCACTGGCACACCGATCGGCAGTGAGTTGCTGTTTCAGAACGGTCCACTGATTTCTTTTACTATCAAACTTCTCCACACTTCTCTCGGCTCCCTGCCAACAGCTGCCCAGTGCGTACAGGTAGTCTCCACTGACCACCAGACTGAATCTGTCTCTGCGTTTCTTCATTCGCTCAATTTCAGTCCACTTATTAGCAGTGGGGTCAAACTGTTCACAGGCGCGTTCCGCCCAGCCCCCACAAACAACAATTTTTCCATTTAGGGTCACTGCCGAATGTCCCACTCTTGCTGCGTGCATAGATGCAGCCGACTTCCAGCGATTTGTCGCAGGCGAATAGACCTCCACAGAATCGAGCCAATATCCTTGATACTGGCCGCCGATTGCATAGATCTTGCCTCCTACTGCTGTCATAGCTACCTGGTTGCGAGGCTCTTTCATCGAAGCGATATATTTCCACAAACCCCTGCCTTGAGTTAGCCGCTCGCAAGAAGTCAGTGCTTGACTGCCAACGCTAGCTGGCGATCCACCGCAGACATAAATGTCCCCGTTCAAAGTTGCACCGCCGTGGCTAGCACGATGAGTATTTAGTCTTGCTTTAGCTTTAGTTAGCTTCTTGTAATACGGGTCAAATATGTATACGGCGTCAGTAACACTGTAGAATGAAGTGAAACCACCTATGATGTAGATCTTGCCGTGCAGCTGTTGAGCTGTGTGACCCCAGTTCCCGTTGAACAAAAGAGATTTGTTCAGCTTGTTTCTGGTGGGTTTGTCTAGGTGATAGGTTTCCACAGATCGGCTAGCTTCTTCTCTGTGTGAGCCGCCGATGATCAGAATGCCTGATAGGGTTTCTACAAAGGAGCAGATAAGTTATTAAACCAGAGCAACGTATCGTTGTTCTAATATGACTAAATGGTGTTTCTGTTTGTTTGACTGTTGGTCAAAAGTTGGCCCTGTTGATTCTTACGTTGAGGACACTTTTGACGAGCGCACAGACCACAAGATTTTCTGCAATTTTCGGCCATCCAATTTCTACTGAAAATACATTCAGCTTCTTTCTTCCACTGAGCACACTTGGGAAAGTAATCTTGACATTCTGAAAGCACTGTCTACTATATGAAAACGAAAGCATAAAAGACAAAACGTTTCTGATTTACTCTTTTTCTGGGAGCCCAATGAATTACTACACACCCCACAAGCGGCGCGACAATTGACGATCATGTAAGTCTTGTCAGAACGGCATTTGTCTGATTTAGCCCAATTGTCACAACATTGGTGGTGGTCAAAACACACAGCTTGTTCCTGTTGTGCAGCTGCTAAAACATTTGGTTAGAACTACAAAGTTTATAAAATTTTAAACAATCCCTTCAACATTGGATGCACCTATGAAGACACAAAAATATAATATTCTGAACTGTAGTGTGCAGTGTCGGTATGTTACAATAACTGATAGGATGTATGAGTATGAAGTGAGCACTACTAGCTCGAATAGCAAGTTACACTGTGGATGTACTGCTATTTTACTAGTGGATTTTTATTTTACTATTTACTAAAAGTACTACAAATTCAGCCCTTCAATTTAATTTTAATTTTTGTTTTACTACCAAGCAGCTACGATTTTACTAATTGTTGTTTCACTAATAATTTTACTCTATTTACTACTATTTTACTATGATACGTATTACTAGTCGGTCGGAAGGTGCAATTTTGCATCAATTATGCCAAGCATACATGTAACAGGGGGGGTCTGGGGCTCTGCTCCCACCCGACTTAGGCCAGCCCCCGAGACGATTTCGCCGACCCCCCTCCGATTTTTCTGGCAAGTAAATTTTTGAACAAATTTTTGCAATTTTTTTACAGTTTCAGACACAAAAATTGTCAAAATCGCTTGGAAAACAGCACTTTTTAGCTGTATTTCAGCCCAAATTAGCGATTTTTTGGCGATTTTTAACCAAAAATTGCGATTTTTGAGCGTTTTTTAGTGCCCAACCCCTCCCAAAATTTTGGCTCGGCCCCGCCCGCCCGGCCGGCGCCAGACCCCTCAACCCCCCTCCCCCTTCGGCGGATGATCTGTTACATGTATGATGCCAAGATCTTATGGATAACTGATGTTTGGTGCCAAATAGTTGGTGAATTTGATAATGATACGAGGTTTACCAGAATTTCAGAGTTTAGTAAACAAAACATTTCAGTCACGAAAGTGCACCCACACATCTTTTAGTGCAAGATTTTGGTTGAAATTCACCAAAAACTGGTAAAATAGTAGAAAAATTTATATTTTACTATTGACCCCGTTTCAAACGTATCAACGGGCCTTTTGGTAATTTAATTGTATTGTTACTTTGATTGATTGATTGTAGGGGGCGGGATAGGAATACCCCTAGCGTGAGGCCACCCATGGGCCCATAACGCAAACCCCAAAGAAGTCATAAAACTTAATGGTGAGTTAGAGGTCAGGGAATCTCCTAGATTCTTTAATGAATCTCAGGAGATCTCTGAGCTCACATCTTCTAATATCCTCAGGTGACATAATGTCACCCCCTAGGGTACGCCTTCGCCTTCGAATTGCAACTAAGGCACAGCATTGTCCTAGAAAGTGAAAGGCGGTCTTTTATTGTTACTTTACTATTGGCTCTCAATTTTACTTTTTACTATTAGTATTACTAACTTTTCTTTTACTATACTATAGTAAAATAACAGTAGTGAAAGAATATTGGTTTGTCTCTATTTGTCAGTGAGTCAACAGTGCTTCCTTTCCCATTGCTCACAGACGTCATGGAAATAGTAAGAAAATAAATTAACTAACCTGCAGAAATGCAGAACAGAAAGACTGCAAGAAGAGGCATAGGTTAAGTTGAGTGAGACACACCACCCACTACTTTTGGTCGTTCCACTGCTCTCTAAAACACCTTCAAACAGGCTTTCGGCGGTGCCGAAAAACTTGCTCTCATGCTTCAAACTGTCCTGACAGGGAACTGGTTTGGTTTGCACCAGTCAGTCATGATTTATACGTGCGATAAAAATTCACCCACAAGGTAGGCAGGCACACGTAACGTAGGTCAGCCAGCATTTGTCGCTGCCTTCATTATTGGCACTACAGTACAAACTACAGAAAGCCCACGGAATCTCACAAACGGGCCGCTGCTAAGCCTTATATGCAGGTCACGGAAATTGGTCGCTTTGATGATGAGCCTTTCGGCGGCCAGCAGGAATTAGGTCACGGAACCACCTATTCTTAAACACAGCCAGCCCTCAAACTATTTTCCGTGTCTCACGGAAACTCGTGTGCTTACCGTAGTTTGTACTGTATCTCTGTCATCATGATCACGATTTTTTACTCAACCTAAACAATCTTCAATGGGCGTTGTTCCGGGTTCAGATTTTCCTGAATAAACGTTTACATACATCTGGTCTACACACAAAAAGGTTTCACTTGTACACTTGCACTAATAATAAAAGTTCTATCTTGCCCACGTATTATTATGGACTCAAACTGACAGCCGCACTGGCACACCTATCGGAAAGCAGTTGTTCTTTCAGAAGAGTCCACTGATTTCTCCTACTGTCATACTTCTCCACACTCCTTTCCGCACCCGGCCAACAGCTACCCAATGCATACAAGTAGCCTCTACTCACCACTACTGTTGTTTGGTATTAGGTTTTCCGTTTGTGTATGTGTATGTGTATGTGTATACACATTTACCTTCAAATGTGTATGGTAATTTGTGTATACACATTCAACAAAACAATGTGTATTTTTGTGTATGTGTATTGTACTGAAAATGCAAATTTTTTGGTAGATTCTGAGCCAGAAATGCTAAGAAAATCAAATCTCTCAATGTCTGTTGCTTTAAACCTTGGATAGCTTTGATATCGAGTTACTTAGGCCATTTCAAGGCTTTATCAGGATATCTACTGTTTATTACTGCAGCACAGACATCGAAATTTTACAATTCTGTTCGAAATTTTATCGACTTTTGCTGATCAAATACACATACACAAAAATACACATTTCGAGTACTGTTTGTGTATGGTAATGTGTATCTGAATTTTCAATGTGTATGTGTATGTGTATACACATTGAAAAAACAATGTGTATTTTTGTGTATGGTAAATGTGTATGTGTATACACAAACAACAGTACTCACCACCAAACTGAATCTGTGTCTCCGCTTCTACATGCGGGCAACTTTCGACCACCTATTGGCAGTGGTGTCAAACTGTTCACAAGCCGGCTCTCCCCAGCCTCCGCAAACAAAGATTCTTCCATTGAGCACCTCGGCCGAATTTCCCACCCTGGCTAAGGACATAGGCTTGCCAATGTCCAACTATCGCTTTCTGGTGAATAGATCTCAATTGAGTTGTCCCCGCTTCTGCCCACCTATGGCATAGATTTTGCCTCCCAACGCTATCATGGCGAGCTGGTCCGATTACTCTTTCATTGAGGATATGTAACTCCAGTAGTGACCTCGGCTGTGGGTTAGGCGTTCGCAGGATCTGAGGCCGTTGCCTTGCGATCAACGCGATGTCGACCAAGCACTTTCTCCTCCACAAACGTATATGTCACCGTGCAAAACTGTACTGGCATGGTTAGTGCGTTTGCAGTCTAATGGGCGAATGCTTGTTACTTGCAAGTAATAGGGGTCGTAGAGGTGTACATCGTTGGTGGCAGCTCTCGGATGAACACTGAATACTGTTGTTTGGTATTGGGTTTTCCGTTTGTGTATGTGTATGTGTATGTGTATACACATTTACCTTCAAATGTGTACGGTAATTTGTGCATACACATCCAACAAAACAATGTGTATTTTTGTGTATATTTGTGTATGTGTATTGAACTGAAAATGCAAATTTTTTGGTAGATTTTGAGCAAGAAATGTTAAGAAAATCAAAGCTCTCAATGTCTGTTGCTTTAACCCTTGGATAGCTTTGAAATCGAGTTACTTAGGCTATTTGAAGGCTTTATCAGGATATCTACCGTTTATTACTCCAGCAAAAACATCGAAATTTTACGATTCTGTTCGAAATTTTATCGACTTTTGCTGATCAAATACACATACACAAAAATACACATTTCGAGTAGTGTTTGTGTATGGTAATGTGTATCGGAATTTTCAATGTGTATGTGTATACACATTGAAAAAACAATGTGTATTTTTGTGTATGGTAAATGTGTATGTGTATACACAAACAACAGTAACACTGAAACATAGGTGTCAAAATTCTGGGAATTTTGTGTTAAAGTTTGGAGCATCAGACTTGATCTAGTCCCGAGAACTTAAAAAAAACCTGAAATTTGTTAGTTTCGAAACGAAATGAAATAATGTTGAAAATGGACACATTTGTTTTTGCTGTAATTTCTGCAAATTTTCGCCAAATGAGCTGGAATTGGAAGAATATATGCTAAACGGGGTATTTTATGTGTTAAAACTTCATGCATTGACATTGTATTAGTCTTGAGAAAATAAGGATTCCCTGAAGAACTGATTTTCTGAATAAAAAACTGACGTTCAGGATTTTCTTCATTTCTTTCAATCTTCATCTGTCTAAATGCATTTTAATTTTAACACCCGAACTTTAGCAGATATTCTCTCAATTCCAGTTGATCAGGACTGATACTTTTAAACCTAGAATTTACCAGCAGTGGTAACCACTGAAACGGATTTGTATATAACAACCACTGATCTAACCCTTCTGTCATTGTTTGTTTTGTAAGTAAAGTGCTCTCCCGTTCCATTTTGGTGCCGAGACCGAAACTTGTTTGTTGTGTTGTGTTGTGCACCACTACTACTCCTACAACTACCGCCACCACTACTCCACTACCACTCCAAAGCCCATTCAAGCCCACCGTCTACCAAGCCCACCGAGCCCACCAAGTCCCACCACCACCGAGTCCAAGTTCCATGTGTACCACGACCACTACTCCATCGTTCGTCTCAACCTCCTACCACTACCACGTCCAAGCACCACCACTCAGTTCTCCGCCTTCCCAGGGGAGTAGTCGCCCGCAGCCCAGTCCACCAAGTTCCATACATCCATGTCCACCAGCCCACCAGTCGTTCCAAGCCATCCTACAACTCTCTCAAGACCATCAACGACAATGTCAGGAGCTACTACATCGTCACCAACAAGAACAACGCATCCTCAACAATCGTATTCTCCTTGCGCTTACCAAGTCCTTGTCCCAGCCTTGCGAGTCCCCAGTGACAACGTCAACAACCCACAACCTCCGTTCCCGTTTGGCAGGAGAGAAGACAACCGTTCAGAAGACAACCGTTCCGGCAGACATAGAGCCATCTGGCACAACATCGGGTAATGGTAACAGAAGAAGGGCAACAAGAAGAAGAAGGACAATGATGAGAAAGCAAAGAAAGATCAAGAGAAGAAGGAAGAGAAGACGAAGGCAGCGGAAGAGAAGAAAGAGAAGAGGGGAGAGAAGAGTGTTTTCGCGTTTGCGTTCGTTCGCCGAGAGATGGAAGCGCGCGTCACCAATGACAAGGCGCCAGATCAGGACCAAGGCGCAGCAAGGAGGGAGTGTCGCCCGCGCAAGACGGAGTCACCATGGCGTCAACGTAGAGCAGATGTCTGGAGGTGCGGATCAGCTGACGCCAAGCGGTCATCACTCAGAGTCACAGCGATTGTCAGGCACAGCGGCGGCCCAGCGGACACTCGCCTGATGGGGGAGTGATGAAACGGATTTGTATATAACAACCACTGATCTAACCCTTCTGTCATTGTTTGTTTTGTAAGTAAAGTGCTCTCCCGTTTCACCACCTATGATGTAGACTTTTCAGTGCAGAAATTCAACTGTATGGCCATATAGTCGCTTCGGCAAAGTATCGTCAAAGAGGACTGTTGTATGTGTTGTTCGGTCTGGAACTGGATGGTAGGACTCGATTGATTTACCAGCTTGATAAACGCCTGAGCCGCCACTGGTTAGAATGCCTGATAGATTTTCTAAGAAGAAATTATCTCTGAGAAAGCGTTTAGAGTACTAAGCACAAAGTGGGTGATTAATTTAATCTATTTTGAAGCAAAATATGTTGGTTTTGCTGTAAAATTCCAAGAGACTCTGGATTGATTTTCTAGGAAGATGATATAGATAGACTTTCTCTTACTCTGAGGACACTTCTGTTGACCATTGCATAGTTGACAAGTTTTCCGGCAATTTTCTGCCATAAAATTTTTGCTTGTTTTCACATGCTTCATTTCGAGCCCATTTACCGCATTCAGCAAAGTAATCTTCACATCCTGAAACTACTGATTGATTGCTGCAATATACTAAACTATATACTTGTACTAGTACTATACTAGTACTATACTTGTACTACTGTTGGCAAAATATTGAATTTTCGAATACATTGTACATATACACGTATGTACATACAGTCAGGCACTTAACGCCGATACCTGATCGGGTACTTTTGAACTCTACCTACCAAATTTTCGGTTTTTTTTTGGCCTGAAACAGGCACGGGTATCATAAGGTACTTAAGTTTGAGAGATTTTTCGGCTAGCATCCGGATATTCGCTTTTTTAATAAAATACGCAAAATACTTTGTGAATACCTGCCTATAGCTGATACCTGATTGGGTAATTTTGAAATATTAGGTATCCCTGATATTATGTACTTTCTCAATACCTGCACACAGTACATAAAGTATCGGTACCACTACCATGGTATGAATTTGTATAGAACATAACGCCATATATGGCATCACAATGGTGACAGGGGACTAAAGCCAGTAGTGTGGGTTTGTATATTCAAATATACATATACAAATTTGTATATACAGTATAGATCAAAAAAAATGTCCCATCGCTTTTTCGGCCTTCACTCAAACGTTTCGTTCTCAGTCACTTCTTTACCGATTTGGCTCAAATTTTCAGCAAAAATTAACAACATGGTTGGCTAAATATTCTGCAACTTTGGTGCGAAAATTCCAACGGAAAAAATTTTTTTGAACCGAAAAGTGAAAATCATAGTGGTCTGTGTAAATTCAAATTTCCCGCGTAATTACGGCGCTATCGCTTAGATAGTTGCAGGAATGATCGGGCGGACATTTGGTCATAACATATTCAGACGGCAGCCCTCTGGCTTAAGGGACACTAAAATTGGGGAATTTCAAAAACATGACAAAATGTGACTTTTCTTCGTAAAAACGGTGAAATGACAATTCAGAAGATTTTCGATTTTCTAAAAACACTGTGGAGAAGGTTTCTATGATGTGAAACAGAGTTTAAATATCAGGTTCATTCATTTGTCGAACTTCCTGCTACAATCTGTGTTGATTGACAACTGATTCAGTGCTTTGATTCCAGAATGTACAGATTTCTTAACTATGGGATTTTCGATCATGTTTTTAAAATTCCCCAATTTTAGTGTCCCTTAAGCCAGAGGGCTGCCGTCTGAATATGTTATGACCAAATGTCCGCCCGATAATTGCTGCAACTATCTAAGCGATAGCGCCGTAATTACGCGGGAAATTTGAATTTACACAGACCACTATGATTTTCACTTTCTGGTTCAAAAAAATTTTTTCCTTTGGAATTTTCGCACCAAACTTGCAGAATATTTAGCCAACCATGTTGGTAATTTTTGCTGAAAATTTGAGCCAAATCGGTAAAGAATTGACTGAGAACGAAACGTTTGAGTGAAGGCCGAAAAAGCGATGGGACATTTTTTTTTATCTATACTGTATATACAAATGTTTTGGATATACATATGCATATACAGGGTGTGTCAAAAAAAAACAACCCAGCAGATTTTTTGCTGTAGCAACCGCAAATCTCAACCGATTTAAATGAATCCTGCTTTAAATGAAAGATAAATAAATTCTTGAACGATTGGTGTAGCTTTTATTAAGATGCGTTGCTTAGTTCCTGAGATAATTGCTTTAAAGGTCAAAACAGAGATTTTGGCAGTGAACAACAGAGATTAAAACAACCCAGCAGATTTTTTACTGTAGCAGCCGCAAATCTCAACCGATTTCAGTGAGTCCTATTTTATATGAAGGATAAATTAATTCTTGAAAGGTTGCCGAGTCGGGACCGGGGCAAGGACCCATGCCGCCACCGGTCGGTCACTACTGCTACGAGCCGACCGCAACGAACCAGCGTTTCTCGTGATACGTTGGAGATAGGGCCCGACCGGATACAAATTTCTACCGGATCCGGATCCGGATATGCTCTTATCCGGCCGGATCCGGATATGCCGGATATCAGTGATCAACTTAAAAATTTTTTAGTATGCAATAAACCACATATCGTCGCCACTATGGTAAAATGAGCCAAGTAACAGAAAGCTGAATTTTTGGTGAAGCGTTTATTAAGATACGATGCTTAGTTCCTGAGATATTTGCAACTCAAATTCAAAACAGATTTTGGCAATGAACAAGAGCGATTTTTATTATTCTGTTGCACTTCATAATAAAACCGATTCCTACTGCTCAGGGCTAACGTAACGAGGTTTTTCTGGTGCCACACATGCTTGGTTACTTCATTTGTAAAAGTCTTGTTGCCCCTCAGCAGTAGGGATCCGTTTTGTTGTGAAGGGCAACGGAATCGCTCTTGTTCACTGCAAAAATCTCTGTTTTGAGTTTGAAGGAAAATATCTCAGGGAGTAAGCATCGTATCGTAATAGGGCCTTCACCAGTCTTTCAAGAATTTATTCGTCTTTCATTTAAAGCAGGATTCATTCAAATCGGTTGAGATTTGCGGTTGCTACAGCAAAAACTCTGCTGGGTTGTTTTTTTTTGACACACCCTGTACATATACAAACGGACTGTTGATGCAATATTCAATGTATTGTACATATACAAACAGACTTGATATTCAAACGGTTTGTATATTTTCATTTGTATATTTCCGCAGTAAGTAGTTTAGCACATTTTGGCCACTTTTGTACGGTATTGAGATATTTTTGCAGTTTCTTCAGTTATTTTTGTATTTTGAGCCTATGTCTTCAACATTTCCAGAGGAATTTGTTAAATTTGCGGTTTAGCCTCGTCTGCATTAAGACCAAATATTATTCATCTTCGTTTTAGAAGTATTTGGCAATGAGTTTTGCTGTTTGTAACGAAAAAATGGAATAGTAGGCACGCGCAATGACGAAAAGTGATAATCGAATCCCACACGTCTCCCTTTTCGTTTCGTCCCAGTTTTAAACGTGTCATTATTTTTTCAGATAAACCCGTTCAACCATTCTCCCTACTGATGCGTAATAACCATTTCAGGCTATTTCTACTTAAAACTGTACCTATGTACCTAGTCAGCCTGAGTCCAAGACTAAAGCCAGAACCTAAGCCTGGACATACCTTTTAACCTAAAACTAAGGGGTGTACCTAAAGCGTTTCGACCATCGGTCACTTACCCACACCACCCAAAAAATTTCTTGACATTACAGATCCTAAAAAGCCTGAGCTTTAGCAAAAAAACCCATAAATTTTAGCTGGTAAAAATTTTAGACTGAGGGCAGTATCACTTAATAGAGTTCGCACCGGTTGGGAGAACTGCCTGAAATCGGAATACACTCATGCTACTGCTTGTCACTTATCTACTTATCTTACATAAAGTTAGCGTAATTTGAGAATATTTCACGTTGGCTGGCCTTACAACACCCTACCATATGACAATGACACCCGTCATGGTACCCCTAACTAGTGTTCCGACGATATCAAAATTCGTCGATATTCGACATCGATATCGATATTTTCAGTTCAATATCGATCGATATCGATATTTATGGTTATGTGAGAAAATCTGAAAATTTGAAAGACCAAACTGCTCTCACTGCTTATCAGTCAAGTACTGATGGAATCAGCGATCTGATATCAGTTTAGTAGCGAATCGCAGAAAAGGTAGTGGCCCTTCTGAAGCCCTTCAATGAAAAGTTTGACCCCTCAGGCCGATGCCCCACCCTCATTAGGCATAGGTCAGACAGAATAGCGTATTTTAACTTATTTTAATGACAAAAAATCATAACTTTAGTAAAAAAATCGGACTTTTTTGCTTACCATCCTTTAAACCACCCATCAGTCGGCGGTACCCCCTCAGGATTTGAAAATTTACCACCCGTCAGCCGAAATGCTAGTCCATGTCTGCTTCTGCCCCTCCTGCTTCAAGTGTGCCGAGTGAGCAGCTCTTCAGTGTTGCTGCAGACATTTAAGAATGTAAGCATGATGTCTGAAAGCTGAGAATGCCGAGAAATTGATGTTTCTGAGATCTATCATGCCACTGTTACGTTTTGACTATACCATCGATTTCTAAGTTGTTCATAAAAAAACTGTTTTTTACTGTTCTAGAGATATAAATTTGGTGTCAGTTTTGTTTTTTCACTACTTTCCCGCACAAAAAATATCGAAAATATCGATGCGAAATATCGCGATATCGATATCGATATGGATATTGGAAAAAGGGTCGATATATTGACATTTCGATATCGATATCGATATATCGTCGGAACCCTACCCGTAACCCACCTGGTTTGTCGAAATCATGCTTTCCAGCAGAAAATTTATAGTATTCTTAATATACAAATATCATACATGTAACAGGGGGGGTCTGGGGGGGTCTGCCCCCCACCCGAAATAGGCCAGACCCCCCCGGATGGGGACCCCCCCCCCCCCCCGAGACGATTTCACCGACCCCCCCTCCGATTTTTCTGGCAAGTAAATTTTCGAGCAAATTTTTGCAATTTTTTACAATTTCACACACAAAAATTGCCAAAATCGCCTGCAAAAGAGCACTTTTTAGCTGTATTTCAGCCCAAATTAGCGATTTTTGGCAATTTTTAGCCGAAAAATTGCGATTTTTTCGATTTTTGAGCGTTTTTTAGTGCCCACCCCCCTCCCCCAAAATTTTGGCTCAGACCCCCCCGGCCGGCGCCAGACCCCCCCCCCAACCCCCCCTCCCCCCATCGGCGGATGACCTGTTACATGTATGACAAATATACAAAAAATATGCAATATTGAAATTTTGTTTGTATATGTATACAAACTAATGTGCATTTGTATATATACATATACATATACATATACAAATGAAGTAGGCATATATGTGCCCACGTTAGAAGCCAGAAACTTTCCGATGCATTCAAAACCCGGTCATTTGCAAAAGTTCAGAGAAAATATGGTATATAGCTTGAAATGTGTGATTATTGTAGTTGGTTTACCGTTTTTCAGCGAAGAAACAGGATTCTGACATTGTTGACAAGTAGCATGACAACGTTTAGACATATAGACTCTGTCAGACTGGCATTTACCGGATTTTGCCCAGAAATGGCAGCATTGATGGTGGTCATAGCAAACGTCTTCTTCACCGCCTGCAGCTAAACTTACAACTTGATTTTGTACAACTTCTCAAACATATCTCACCGGCTTTTATGGATCGAACGATCTTCATGAATGCAAACAAGAGATAGACAGTGTTACTAATGTAAGTGGCCTATGTATTTTAATTATCAGTGACCCATTTAAAAGAAAAGGGGTGCTGCAATATTAGTTGAAAACGAAAGCGAAACCAAGGAAGCATTTATCAATGGCAACTCACCAGTATTAAAGGAAAAAATTATCGAGAGCATAGAAACAAAAGTCACAGCCATAATAAGTTCGCGAACATCCACTGATTCAAGTTGTTCTACTAGTACATAAAACACCTTGAAAAATTCAAAACATGCTTTCCAGGAGTGATCAAAAACCTACTTACGCACTTGAAATTGATGGCAGGCAGGTTTTTCTTCGCGCAATATAGGCGCTCACTAAGGGGGCGCGCAACAATTACGTACGTAATGGTGTTTTTCCCCATTTTCGGACGCTCCTCCCCCTGACAATCGCTCGTAATAATTTTTTTACCCTTCCCACTACTTAGCAATAATTTGGCTCCCCCAGAAATTTCAACTTTTTGAGAGTGGCGTTCATTTGCAAAATGATGTTTTTAAGAGCCGGTTTTTCTATAGCTATAACTATAGCTTCTTAATGAAACAACGCTCGTTTTGCTTGACGACATCAGACACGGTTTTGCAGAGAAATCAGAAGAGCCTTGTCACCACAACAAGGGCCGTCACCTTTCCAATTTGAAAGAAACTCATTAAACCCATCCAATCGGTTGAGCCAACGAGTCTGCAACTGCAATTCTTCAAGATGAATCTATCGGAAGGCTTGTCGCAGGCCTGGCAAACAGTCTACTACTTCATACTGGCCTATGGCTTGGCATCCTACTGTTTCGTACTGATTCCACTGATCAGGTGTCGGAAAGACGGAGCATTTTTCTTCTTTTGTTGTAGCATGGCTTTCTTTGACATTTTTGGGATCCTAACCAAGTTGTTTTTGCCAGTGCTGCGTGCGCTTATCTACCCTTCTTTGTACTACCCTCACATCCATGGATTTTTGTCTTCTGTCCCTTGGTGGGGAGTACAATTACATCAATTGCTAATCGCAATAAATCGTTGGTATGTCATTCGCTTTCCAACACGACCGGAAGAACAGGTATCTTTCTTACACTGCATTATCTTTCAAACTTCAACATATAATTCATTAATCTCATCATCTAATCTTGAACCTCCGATTCTATAAAACAAACTTCTAATTCTAAAAAGCCACAGGGGAACAGTCTATATATGCTGATCGGTTTCTCTTTAGTACTTCAGCGAGAACAAGATAACAAGAATGATAGCAGCTGTTTGGGTGATTTCGATTGGAGGCAGCTGCTATCAGTTCACTTCGCATGGCTTTGTGAGGTATGGAAACACCACGGGTTCTGATGTCGAGTTCAATTTAGAGGATACAGCTGTCAAAATATCGGTCTTTGTAAGTTTCCAATGTTTATTAACGTGTTGTATCCTGCATCTCATCTATTCCAGGTGAGGGTTCTGGTAGTGCAAGGCTTGATTCATTTCTCTATCATAGCTTTGTATTTGCGGTGTTGGCATTTGGTGAGAAAACACCATTTACAAGAACCGGAAGTCTCAAACAAAGTCCAGATCAGTTTCCTGTGTCAGGGAGTGCTCATCACCACACCTCAGGTTGAAACCAGTTCCAATGTGGCTGAGATGGTGCAAAGCTGTGGCTTTCTTTGTCGTAGTTTTATTTCAATTATGATCACTTACATTGTATCATATGGTTTGATTTGGTTTGTTTAGCTGGCCTTAATTTGGTTTTATCCGTTTGTTCACTTGTCCAGTTCAATAAGTTTTTACTGGGTTGGGCTGGCAAAAAATCTGGTAAAAACCAACAGTAGTTTGGTTTGATTCGGTTCGGTTCGGTTCGGTTCGGTTCGGTTCGGTTCGGTTCGGTTCGGTTCGGTTCGGTTCGGTTCGGTTCGGTTCGGTTCGGTTCGGTTTGGTTTGGTTTGGTTCGGTTCGGTTTTAACCAGGGCTGTTGGGTCGGTTTTTTCCTCGGTTTTTTTCGTTTTTTTTTCGAAAAAAACCGGTTTTTTTCCTAGGGGCTCGGAAAAAAACTAAAATGCGGAAAAAGGCTCAAGTAAGTTTTTAAAGGAAATAGACACAATAACTGGTTAAATTCGCTTCCAATGCTTTGAATTTACGTTAATAGAAGCCTTACAAGCATTTCCATGGCATATCTTAGCTGTTTTTCGCAAAAAATACTGGTACCATTTTCAGGCAACTATTATTATTGTATTTTTGGTGTTTTAAAATCAAATTACTACTCTAAAACATGAAATTAGTGCATTTTGTATTAAGACTCACGCTATTTCGTTGAATTCTGCAATAAAAAGCGATTGTTAAAAATTTTTTTCAGTCATCTCGGAAAATAACTTTTGGAAAAAAACCGAAAAAAACAGGAAAAAAACCGGCTTGAGTTTTTTTCCGGAAAACAAACAGCCCTGGTTTTAACATCTATTTCCTTCAGATGACAGCTGTACTGGCGCTCTACATCGTCACATTCACCCCACTACCGTTGTTTTGGATAATTCAGTTAGGCAATGCTCTCTATAACGTCATCAATCCTGCTGTGTACATCATTTTTGGGAGCCATCTACGTGGTGCCCTGATGACCTACTACTTTCCCAAGTACAAGAAAACATGGGGAACATCCAAGCGAAGACCAACAATGGCTGCACAAAGAACGGGAGCCGAAACCGATCTTTAATCTAACTTCCTGCCACAAAAGTGGCAGAACTATGACATCTAACGTGAAACAGCTTTTTCTTTAGCATAGTCCATTTCTCTTTTTCAAGGTCAAGTCTCTCCACACTTCTCATTGACCGACCGGAGCGACCTCTGCACCCACCAATTGCAAACAGTGCAGTTCCATCAGACAAGAGAGTAAAGTACTTTCTGCCCTGATTCATCGGTTCAATGACGTGCCATGAATCCGTGTCAGCGTTGTAGCTCTCACAAGTAGCAGAAATATTGTAGCAACCGCCACATACATAAATCATATTATTCAACACTGCGGCTGAATGCTCAGATCGCTTCACATTCATTGGTTGCACTTCAACCCAGCAATCTAATAAGTACATCTCCACACTGGCCATGTGATCCTTTCCATCCCAACCCCCAATTGCGTACAGATTTCCATTAACGGCTGCCAGAGCAAGTGCATGCCGCGCACGCTTCAGTGACGCAAAGGAACTCCAGTTGCCTTGAGTGAAACGTTCGCAGGAAGCGGAAACTCTCTGCAAATCGTCTGAACCGCCACACACAACAATGCTCTCATTGAATAGCACACTAGCATGATTTTCGCGAGGCTCAGTCATTTCTGGGGCATAAGAGAGGTCTTGAGACTGTGGAGTGTAGACCAAAACAGTTTTGAGAGCTTGGCGACCGTTAAAACCCCCAATTATGTATAATTTGTGATAAAGAAAGTGAGATGTGTGGAATCGAATACGAGAAGGGAAAGAAACGTTGATTAGGGAGTTGTTTGATGGGTCGTTTGGGAAGAATATTTCCATAGAGGTGCCTGGATGTCGACCGCCACTGATGAGGAAGCCAGCTGGCTCTGCTGAAACAGTTATTTTTTTATTTTTGAAGATATTTTTATTGCAGAAAACTATACCTACCAGAGAATACAGCGAGAAAACAAGACAGTAATGAGACAACAGTTGCGCTATTCATACTGCAATGTCTTTGACAAGTCTCTGCCCTATTAAAATCACACCTTAGAGCCAAACACTAAACATGTTGTAGGACAAGGCAGATTTCAAACGGGCTAGGATGTTCACTCAAACCAACAGCAGCGCTAACGCCGGTCGCAATTGGTGTTTTCAATCACTTTGCCAATAGAAGCAACAGCTGGTGGAAACTCTGTGGTGTCTAGCTAAAGTGGTCACCTATTATGGTTGACATTGTCGCCTAGAGATACAGAGTGATATGTCCCTACCTGGGGTTGCTACCACCTTAAGCTGTTTAGTACTGTGGATCAGGTATACCTGTGCATCTGATTAACAGATAGATTTGCAACACCCACCTGATACCTAACTGATACCTGATCGGGTACTATCGACCTGTACCTACCTGATTTTGGGTATTTTTGGACTGAAACAGGTACAGGTATCAGGTACTTTTTCGTTTTAAAAAAATAGCATTAAAAGACTAATTTGTTATTCAAAAACCTTATAGAACTGCTACCGGAGATTTCCGCTTATAAGACCACCATAGTTAGAAGACCATGGTCTTTAAATAGGTTTTTGTTTCCAGTTATAAGACCATGGTCTTCTAATAGGTGGTCAGAAAACTTGGTTCATAGACACCCATTTTCCAGTTAAAAGACCATGGTCTTAGTTTATTTAACCGATTTTAGCACACAATTAACTGTTTTTAAAGTGAACAAAAGCTGTCCATCGTGAGAAAACAAAGGCAGAAGTACATAATATAGATAAAACATGATTCTGATTTTTGTTTTGAACGCAATACAGTACCTGCCATGCTTCAACACAACCTTTCTTTTTGTAATTTCAAGTAAAGTTTTACAAGTCAAGCGTAAACTGGTAACGCATGTCTGGAACAGTCATCTAGGTGAAAAACAAATTCAACTATTGGCCAAAAATCCTTTTTTGCAGTGAAATAACATTTTCCAGTTATAAGACCATGGTCTTCAAAAGGGCGCCAAAAAGTGACCCTAAATTTGGGCATTTTCCAGTTATAAGACCAGGTCTTGTAGTGAAAAACTCCGCTAACTCTTCAAATTTTTTTCGTCAACATTGTGCAGCAGTACTCCAGGCCGCTTCGAAGTCCTAATAACTGTTAATTCCTGTTAAATTTACACTCAGAATGCTTTTAAAAACAGCTTTTGGAGGCTAACTTTTGAAAATTTTCTTGCCCAACCATGGATCCTCAAAAATTCACCTTTTTGACAAATTCTAGGTAAACCACTGAGTGGAGGCGAAAACACATTGATTTATAAGAAATCTTACCAAGTCCGGCGAAAATCAACACAAGCGAAAATGGATCTGGAAAGCGATTCCAAATCCCTGAGATAATTTTCAGAGCAGGTTTTCGGCATTTTGTGCAATATATAATGAAAAAAATTGCATTTATGAACATACATGCAACAGGTCATCCGCCGAAGGGGAGGTGGTTGCGGGGTCTGGCGCCGGCTCAAAAAATTACTTGTCAGAAAATCGGAGGGGGCCGCTCGCAAAATCGTCTTGGGGGGAGGCGGTTCCAATCGGGGGGCTGGCCTAAGTAGGGTGGGGCAGACCCCCCAGACCCCCTGTTACATGAATGTTTAAATTAGTATTTTTGTAATGAAAAATTCCTAACCCCCCTGCAGCCAACACAGTAGGAACACAGACAAGCGCAACTAGGAAAATATTTGGCCAACACTAGCCTATAACGTATAAAAAATAAGCAAAATGAATTTGACCTCTTTTGACCAAACAGTGGTTTGAATGCCGTCAGGTCGACGTGTTTCTCACTATGAAAGAGTATACAGTACAGTAACAGTAGGTTCTGGCCTCATGTTTGGACGGCTATAACCATTTAAGAGTCGTTCTCTGGTCACATCAAGTTTCAGTATTCAGACCCAAAATTGAAACTTTGAGCTAGAGAGCTGTAAGTTGGCACACTAATACATACTTATGAGTTATCTTTCAGCTGCAAAGGATTAGTGGATCTGACGCTGCTGTCCTGAGATATAGCCTTCCGAAAATCGGTCCGCTTAACTATGGGACCAAAATTTAAAAGTTTAATTTCTCGCTTCATACTCGGAATTTGGACCTAAAAATTGGGGGTTTTAGAGTACTTTTAGACTGCTTTAAGAAACTGTTGTCAAATTTTCGTTTTCAGAAAAAAAAATTTTTTTCGCCCCCTTTGCGCCCCCCTAGCTCGTCTGGAACCCCCCCAACCCAGTTTTTTTTATTTCAGAAAAATGTTGCGCTACCAATTACCTACCGTTTGGTGTGAAGCATTGTTTGCTCAGACCCGTGGAGCGTGAGAAAATTGAGGTCAAACATGTCCCGGTCGCAAAATTTTCGCACTTTTCTTAGGTCAAATATTTCCAAGTCTTGGTTTTCCACCTACTAGTAGGAATTGGGACTTAAAAATTGGGGGTTTTAGAGTACTTTTAGACTGCTTTAAGAAACTTTTGTCAAATTTTCGTTTTCAGAAAAAAAATATTTTTTCGCCCCCTTTGCGCCCCCCTAGCTCGTCTGGAACCCCCCAACCCAGTTTTTTTTATTTTACAAAAATGTTGCGCTACCAAGTAACTACTGTTTGGTGTGAAGCATTGTTTGCCCAGACCCGTGGAGCGTGAGAAAATTGAGGTCAAACATGTCCCGGTCGCAAAATTTTCGCACTTTTCTTAGGTCAAATATTTCCAAGTCTTGGTTTTCCACCTACTAGTAGGAATTGGGACTTAAAAATTGGGGGTTTTAGAGTACTTTTAGACTGCTTTAAGAAACTTTTGTCAAATTTTCGTTTTCAGAAAAAAAAATATTTTTTCGCCCCCTTTGCGCCCCCCTAGCTCGTCTGGAACCCCCAACCCAGTTTTTTTTATTTCAGAAAAATGTTGCGCTACCAATTACCTACTGTTTGGTGTGAAGCATTGTTTGCCCAGACCCGTGGAGCGTGAGAAAATTGAAGTCAAACATGTCCCGGTCGGAAAATTTTCGCACTTTTCTAAGGTCAAATATTTCCAAGTCCGGTTTTCCACCTACTAGTACGAATTCGGACCTAAAAATTGGGGATTTTAGAGTACTATTAGACTGCTTTAAGAAACTTTCGTCAAATTTTCGTTTTCAGAAAAAAAAATTTTTTTTTCGCCCCTTTGCGCTCCCCTAGCTCGTTTGGAACCCCCCAACCCAGTTTTTTTTATTTCAGAAAAATGTTGCGCTATCAATTACCTACCCTTCGGTGTGAAGCATTGTTTGCCTAGACCCGTGGAGCGTGAGAAAATTGAGGTCAAACATGTCCCAGTCGCAAAATTTTGCGCACTTTTCTCAGGTCAAATATTTCCAAGTCCGGTTTTCTACCTACTAGTACGAATTGGGACTTAAAAATTGTGTGTTTTAGAGTACTTTTAGACTGCGTTAACAAACGTTTGTGAAATTTTCGTTTTCAGAAAAAAAAATTTTGGGGTTTGGGGGTTCCAGATGAGCTGGGGGCGCAAAAGCGGGCGAAAAAATTTTTTTTATGTAAACGAAAATTTTACAAAAGTGTGTTAGAGCAGTCTAAAAAGTACTCAAAAACCCCAAATTTTTAAGCCCAAATTCCTACTAGTAGGTGGAAAACCAAGACTTGGAAATATTTGACCTAAGAAAAGTGCGAAAATTTTGCGACCGGGACATGTTTGACCTCAATTTTCTCACGCTCCACGGGTCTGGGCAAACAATGCTTCACACCAAACGGTAGGTAATTGGTAGCGCAACATTTTTCTGAAATAAAAAAAACTGGGTTGGGGGGTTCCAGACGAGCTAGGGGGGCGCAAAGGGGGCGAAAAAAATTTTTTTTTCTGAAAACGAAAATTTGACAAAAGTTTCTTAAAGCAGTCTAAAAGTACTCTAAAACCCCCAATTTTTAAGTCCCAATTCCTACTAGTAGGTGGAAAACCAAGAGTTGGAAATATTTGACCTGAGAAAAGTGCGAAAATTTTGCGACCGGGGCATGTTTGACCTCAGCTTTCTCACGCTCCACGGGTCTGAGCAAACAATGCTTCACACCAAACGGTAGGTAATTGATAGCGCAACATTTTTCTGAAATAAAAAAAACTGGGTTGGGGGGTTCCAGACGAGCTAGGGGGGCGCAAAGGGGGCGAAAAAAATTTTTTTTTTCTGAAAACGAAAATTTGACAAAAGTTTCTTAAAGCAGTCTAAAAGTACTCTAAAACCCCCAATTTTTAGGTCCGAATTCCGAGTACGAAGCGAGAAATTCGAGTTTGAAGTTTTGGTCCCATAGTTAAGCGGACCGATTTTCGGAAGGCTATATCTCAGGACAGGAGCGTCAGATCCACTAATCCTTTGCAGCTGAAAGATAACTCATTAGTATGTATTAGTGTGCCAACTCGCAGCTCTCTAGCTCAAAATTTCAATTTTGGGTCTGAATAGGGCAAAGGGGCAAAACGCGATCTGACCAGAGAACGACTCTTAAATCGGTACAAAGTTCGAGACCAACTTTATACCGATTCACTCCTCATTGCACGGACTTTTAAACCATATACAGTACAGTATGATGCTCTGTGAGATTGTTTTGGCTCGGAATTTTAATGCAATGTTTGTTTATGGTGTCATTGCGAAAGCTCAGGTTTCGATTGCTAGTTTCGGTAGCTGAAATAGCTACTACGTAGATTAAAGGTCGTTTAGCTATACAATTGCATGTTTAGTATTTTCGATTTGGTTTCCACAAAATTTTGTGGATGTTCTGTCGCTTGACCTATTCATTTATATGGCCATTCTAAATTGCAAGTGAAAGAGAACCCTTGACTGCGTTTGGTCCTCACATGACAGAGTATGCCATTCAAAGGAACATTTCCCTGAGAGAAAGAGAAGCACGACTTTGATCGAAATAAATATGCAAATGTGTCCAATCGAAATAAATTTCCTAAAGCCTCATATAAAGTAGAAATATTCTCAATTAAAACAGTTGCATACAGTACAGTGGTGTTTACAGCAGGAAAATCGCAAACGAAGCAAAAAAAACAGATGCGTACTTCAGAGTGAGAACTGGAAACTTTCTTCATGCTGGTGGAAGGACTCCGGCATTTACAGTGGAACTGCTTTTTGTCCCCTTGGAGACTGAGCATGAAGTGTCAGCTTGCTACATTCGACTAGCATCTCCAATGCCCAGAAATCAATTAACAGTGTTTGTTTGTACAATCACTACCTCCAGTTAAACAAGTAATTTCAGTTTGTAATACAAGCAGATTGAATGTAAAATGGGCGTTCCTACCTATAGCTTATTGGCATAAGACTTTCCCCTACAACTGGCCGTAATACCGATGCAGTGAACATAGTTGAGATTGAAGTTCAGTTATCGAATTACAGCCAGACACTCTCTTTTCAAATGCACGAATGGATTGGTTTCTGGGCAAGCAGACCCGAAATTTCCAAATCAACTTTACATACCAAGCATTTAAGGGAACTCGGTATGTAAATACAGTGCAGCAAATCAAGAACAGTGTTAAGTTGACAGCTCAAGCGCTTGCACTGTCTATCTGTATGTGCGGCAATTTCGTTTGTAGTTTTGCTTACTTTTTCCTTTGCGATCTTCAAGCTTGCAACAGCCTTCAAATTAATCCTTGACTATATTTTCAGCTACACCAGCTGCATGTGCGACTCGACTATTGCTTTTGCAATGAGTAAAGCACTTGCGCAAACTGCTAAAAATGAACAACACTAATATCGTTTCGGTTGCCCCAGTCAAGCAAGTAATCGTCGTTAGATAGGGAAATTGTAATTGTGATCAAAATTTGTCTAAATTCAACCGTACAGCAAGGATATACAGTATAGATAAAAAAAAATGTCCCATCGCTTTTTCGGCCTTCACTCAAACGTTTCGTTCTCAGTCACTTCTTTACCGATTTGGCTCAAATCTTCAGCAAAAATTAACAACATGGTTGGCTAAATATTCTGCAAGTTTAGTGCCAAAATTCCGACTCGTACTGGTTTTATGACCCGAAAACTAGGAATGAGGGTGGTCCACGCAAATTTATTTTTTTTCGGTAATACAAGGAGTACAGTCCTGAAACTTGCAGGAATGATTGATGTTGTTATTGGGCATAACATACTAAGCGGGCAGCCCTGTAGCTCAAAGGAGACTAAAATGGGGGAATTTCAAAAACATGACCAAATATGAGTTTTCTTCGTAAAACCGGCAAAATGACGATTCTAAAGATTTTCAATTTTCAAGAAACGCTGCAGGGATGGTTTCTATGGTGTGGAACAGAGCTTAAATATCAGGTTCATTTATTTGTCGAACTTCCTGCTACAATCTATGTTGATTAACAACAGATTCAGTGCTTTGATTCTAGAAGGTGCAGATTTCTTAACTATGGGATTTTCACTCATGTTTTTGAAATTAACCCATTTTAGTGCCCTTTGAGCTACAGGGCTGCCCGCTTAGTATGTTATGCCCAATAGCAACACCAATCATTCCTGCAAGTTTCAGGCCTGTACTCCTTGTATTACCGAAAAAAATTAAATTTGCGTGGACCACCGTCATTACTAGTTTTCGGGTCATAAAACCAGTACGAGTCGGAATTTTGGCACCACACTTGCAGAATATTTAGCCAACCATGTTGTTAATTTTTGCTGAAAATTTGAGCCAAATCGGTAAAGAAGTGACTGAGAACGAAACGTTTGAGTGAAGGCCGAAAAAGCGATGGGACATTTTTTTTATCTATACTGTATATGGCCATACATGTAACAGGGGGTCCGAGGGGTCTGCCCCTATCCGACTTAGGCCAGACCCCGAGACGACTTTTCCAACCCTCCCTCCGATTTTTCTGGCAAGTAATTTTTTGAGAATTTTTTTCAATTTTTTAGAATTTCAGACACTCAGCTTGCTAAAATCGCCGCTAAAACAGTGCTTTTTAGCTGCGCATGAGCCCGAATTAACGATTTTTAGCAAATTTTTAGAAAAATTGCAATTTTTTACGATTTTTGTGCATTTTTGAGTACCCAATCCCCCCTAAAGTTTGGGCTCAGTCAGACCCCCAACCCCCTCCCGTTTCGGCGGTGACCTGTTACCTGTATGTGGATGGCTCATTTAGGAAATTGACTACATAATTTTTGATAAAAAGGTCGAATTAAGTTGTAATTTGTGTTTACGATTGTGTTGTTGCATGTAGTATCATTGTTTGTTGTTCGTTTGACTGTCTGGCTGACTCACTGTCACAGCCTAGCAGATTTCTGTTTTAAAATTTGTGACTGTGGTGTTGATCCGCTCATAATGCAATGTGAAGTGATGCAGGGTTCGTGCGGGACCTGGAAAGTCAGGGAGTCACGGAAAAGTCAGGGAATTTAGAAAAAGTCAGGGAATCAGGGAAAAGTCAGGGAATTTGGTGTCTGGTCAGGGAAAAATTTGATACCATCAGAAACATTTCATCGCCAAATGGTGCTGTCAGACTTTACGCAACACTCTTTTGAAGATCGATCTTCAGAGTTTATATACTACTACGTAAACCGGAAATTTACCATTGCAAATGCATTTTTCAAAGCCTATTTTTCAAAATTTTCTGACATTGGTTGCAGTTTTCTTACCCTGGTTAGTCAGGGAATTTTGACTTTGGTCATGGAAAAGTCAGGGAAAGGTCAGGGAATTTTGCTATCCAAAAGCCGCACGAACCCTGTGATGCCATATATGCTAATTAGAACAGTACGCGTTTGGGTAAGCAGTTGTTTAAAGATATTTGCATATTTGCTTCAGGTGTTTGTTTTGTTGTCTTCTGTCATAAAAACTTTCTCCTTTTGCTGCAGCTCCAAAAAGCCAAAGCTGCAGCTTTTGCGAGACAAGTGTCTATTTTTTCTAAATTTTTGGGGAGCGGAAGCCTGTCTGTCGCCGTTTCAAACGAAAATTGGCAGAGAAGTGAGAGAAACACTAATCCACGCAACGTCTGGTCTCCTTCCCCAGCTTGGATGGCAAGCATGGCTGCGTCAATTAGTGTATACGTTTCAGGAACTTCTGCAAATGCCGTGATTTTGTCACGTACTTACCCTTACACGTTTCTGCGAACGCGGGCCGGCTTGTCAGTGATCTTGGGAACACAAATAAATTTTATTCAGCAGACTCCAAGATGGAGCGACAGAGGAGAAGAGTGAATACTCAGACTGAATGAGCAACTAACTGTACGACTGACCAAGCAACTGACTACTCTGTTCAACCAACGGGTTATATAGAGGGCTAGTACCGGGCCCATGAGGCATATTTTCCGGTCCAAGTGCAAAGTAATCGCCTTGCACTGGGGTCTCTATTCAACCCAGTTGACATGAACAGTGACAGACAATTAAATAACAAAGGTTAATCAAGATGCGCGCCGGTGCCTAGATAATCAAATTAGAGTGACAGATTAAGAGTGACAGGTTGTAGTAAAGTGGTAGTTTTCAAAAGATGTGTCACAAAAAAAACCTAAAGGCTACCGCTTATAAAATACATTAGTTCGTCACACCTCCCAACGATGAAGAAGTGGCGTCCCGACACTAAAGCAAGGATAGAAACACCCAGTTTTACAGTTAGTAAAAGCGCAAGCGTAAAGCAACAGTTTTACAACAAGTCAGGAGGGAACTGATTAAAATTAGGATAAACTAAAGATAGCAGTACAAAGAAAAGCACACACAATTATCCATTACCTAACTTACACTCGACTTAGCAACCACTCATGCAAACACAGATACAAATACAGACATAAATCCTGCCACCCTTCATGACTATAGAGGACAGATAACAACATTAGCAAAATCAACACAACAATCACACAACCCTAATCATTTACCAGAAGATCCAACCATGAGTTGAGGGCTCCAACTGATGAACCAGGAGTAGGAATGGCCGAACCACTGGCAGACACACGAGTTGAGCGATACTGTCTCCAGCATACAATGTAGTTGGACAGTTGGTTAGGTTGATGAGGACGGCCTTCACAGTTCCGCGGTAGTCCTCATCAATTAGACCACCCAACACGTGTACTCCTTTAATGGCCAGCGAGGATCGATCCTTCAGCATGCCGCAGCAGCCCATGGGTAAGGGGGCGTGCAAAAATTACGTAATGGCATGAGGGGGGAGGGGGGGTTCGCCAAAAGATTACTATTCATTACGGTGGGGGGAGGGGGGGTTGGCGACTTCATTACGTAATTTTTTAATGTGCAGAAATCACTAAAGTGGCCATGATTTTAATTGTTTTGACGTCCAGTACAGGTACATATAGTCTCGATTTGAAGCATTGGGCTTGCATTTTCTCAATTTCATTTAGATGATCGTTTAGATTAGAGAAGGTAGCTACCGTTTGAGGCACGGTTTTCCAATTTTTCAGATGCTAAATGGCAACAGTGACCTTTGACATATTTTTAAGAGTTTATAATGGTATAGCAGTTATCAATTCGATCGTTAATACAGGGTCTGTGCGGCTTTTTCAGAGCAAAATTCCCTGACCAAAGTCAAATTTCCCTGAACAATCAGAGTGAGAACATTTTAACAAGGGTGAGAAGTTTCAAAAAATTGACTCTGAAAAACGCATTTAAACGGTATTCTGAGGGTAAAACTTCAAGTTGTAGTAGTTGTAGAAAGTCCCATTTTCAAAAGGGTGATATGTAAAGCTTTGATGATGACCCGATCCGATCCGATCCGATGTGCGGGTGGCCTTACGGCCTGCGATCAGACTCGATGTCCATTTCGCTTCCCCGTGATTCGTCATCTCGGACGTTTGCCCTTCTTTCACTGCCAAGCCACTCAAGCCATGCTGTTGGGCGCCAGGTACTAAGAGAGTGCCTGGCGTGGTGACGTCATGGTGCTGACAGCTCCCAACGGCCGCCCGGCCAAGTGGCCAAACCGGTATCAGCCTTATTGCTGGTCTCTCAGACAGCTCCTGACGTCGTTGATCTTCCCTCCAACGCGGCATGCTTTTTGGAGCGGCTTTCGGTGCAACGGCAGATCCAGTTGGTTCCCATTTTACCTACTCACTGTAACCAGTTTTCGGTGGCCTGGGTGGAGCGTTGTGCCGACGACCAACTCTTTGCAGCAAGAAACTTGCCGCGCCGAGAGGATGAACCACTACAACCGCTAGGGATGCAGGGGCCGCCGTGACTCAGAGGCAGCGAGCTACCCACTGAGCCAACAACGCGGCGATGATGACCCTTTGGGCGAGAGATGATTCTACTGCTATCAAATTTTTCCCTGACCGGACACCAAATATCCTGACTTTTCCATGACTCTCTGACTTTTCAGGTCCCGCACGAACTCTGGTTTATGACATTCGATTATCAATCAACTGATATGGCAGCAGCCCTAAAATCCATGATAAAACACTTTGGTTTCATTTCATCTTTAATAAAAAGCCACCTAATGATGGCTTCTATGTAAAACTAAGACTATACGTACTGTACTTGTACGTATTATCAATTGTTACTGCAAACAGATGTTATTTTAATAAAAACGTCATTTTACATAGAATTGAACGCAACAATTTCGGCTTTAACTCTTCAAAAAATGAAATTTCGGGGGGGGGGGGGTAGCCAAATTATTACGTAATTTAGGGGAGGGGGGTCAGGAAATTATTACGGGCGATTATCAGGGGGGAGGGGGGGTCCGAAAATGGGCAAAAATACCATTACGTAATTTTTGCACGCCCCCTAAGTGAACTGCCAACTGAGTGTCTATGGTGCATGGGGTATGTGGTTGCAGCAGAACAGTGTTTGGGGTTGGCATATCGATGCCCGCTGCCACAGGCGAACCATACTTGGGCGGTTGCTTCCAACCTGCTTGGAGGTGGTAGGGCATTACTGGGTAGCCAGTAGGGCAGTCACCAGTTTCGTGCCGTTTAGACGTTGTGATCGGCATTATAACATTGACATCGTTGTTGTTGCTTAGAGTACCAGGTTGATGACTTTCCAGAGTGGACAGTCTCAGCGGTGTAGTAAGTTCGGGTACCTTTGTCAGTCCAGAAGTGATGTGTTCAGCTTCAGCAATAGACACTGACTCAGTAGGAGTCAGGAGAGGAGAAGATTGGGTAGAGGTTGAGACGGAGTTAGGCGCAGGTAATGGTGAGCTCTTCGCTTCAGCCAAACTCTGGTGAGTGGCAAGCCTGCGCTGGCACACAATTTCTAGCTCCTCTGTGAACGTTAAAGTTTTTCGTCGATTGAGAGGCAAGGGTACAACACCCTTGGCTTTCAGAACAGGGGATGGGCAGCCATACTGAGTCAAGGTTTTGGGGGGAGTCAAGCTGACAACAGATTCAGCGTTGGAGGATACAGTATACAACAAGGGGTTTGACAAAGGTAGTTTCGGAACAGGCGGACCATGGGTTGCAGTAGGAGATTCAGTATCTTGGTGTACATAATCGGTAGTTGCTGTCTCAGCTAGGTGTTGATCAGGTTGGTGGTTCTGGCCATTTTTCCGTTCAGGGTTGCAGTCCAAATGGGGGTGATGAATGCTGATTCTCCGAGTGGGATCGCGGTTCTGTTTCGTTTTCTTCCAAGGTAGTGTTTTGCTATTAAACTCAAAATCACCTAACACTGGGGCTACAAACATTGCAGAATTAGCTTGGCGGGGACGCAGGTTATATGGGTGAGCAACTGGATTAGTTTCATACAGTTCGGAATCCTTGTTGGGTTCCATGGAATCGTCCTCCCCCATTCCCTTCACCAAAGGGGAAGAGGATTCCATATCAGTAGGGATGAATTCAGGCACAAAAGGTGCTGCAGTTGGTTTTACATCTTTTAAATTTACTTTTAGTGTCTTCATTGGAGAGATGCGAAGGGTTACGTTAGTGTCAGTGACTTCCACTACACGAAACGGTCCAATCCAGTGGTACTTGTTTAATTTCTTGGTGGTTCCAATGGGGGTTGTTGGGGTATGACATCGTACCCAGTCACCGACTTGAATCTCTGTTGGTTTGGCTTTCTTATTGTGCCAGCAGACCTGTTTTTCCTGATCTTTACATATATTAATACGTGCTAATTGTAAGGCATCCTGTAAATGAAACTTAAGATCTGTAATATAATCTACTTGATCAACATATAGCCGGTTGGGGGTTTTCCATACAGTATCTATGGGGAGATTTGGGTCCCGACCATACATTAGGAAGAAAGGGGTTTCTTTAGTAGTTTCTTGCCTACTAGTACGATATGCAAACAGCACAAGTGGTAAAAATTGGTCCCAGTTAAAAGATTCATGGTTGACCATAGTTTTGAAAGGTTTCCCATAAAGATAGTATAGAAAATGTCTGACAGCTGATGCTAAAACTAGGGCTTCTTGCTTCAAACTCTGGCAATCTACAAACACAGTTTGATCGGTAGGACTATAATTTGCTGGTATACGGGCTAACTGTTGTTGTGGTACCTCAGCCTTGAACGAGTTTGGGATTGGTTCAGTATCTAGAGTATGCGCGTTTGATATAACATTGGTGACTGGCAGATTTTCAGTGGCTAAAAGAGCTGGCTTGCCTCTTTTCAATAATGGCACAGGTTGAGGTTGTGGATTAATGTTCATTTGCAGTTCCTGTTTAGTTGGTTGGCAACCAAAATTGCCAGGACTTGAAAATACTCTGTCGTTTTGTGGATGGGGTGGAAAGATCGGCAACTCTTGGCATGTTTCATCATCATCATGCTCATCTGACACATCTGAATTTTGTTCCACTTGTTTGACACTTTGCATCACATTTCTTGGTTCTTCTTCACACAGTGAAAAGCTTTCTTGACTTTGTTGGCAATGTGTCACTTTGACAGTCTTGTGAAATGCTTCATTGGTCACTGGGTCAGGGGTCTTTAAATCAGCTACACACCTGCATTCTTGGCCTTGTGCAACTTCAGGTGGGCTACAATGTTTTGAAAAGCTTGGATGACTGATTGGTTCCATCACGACATTGTATGGCAACTTGTCCTCATACACAGCACAAAGAGATTTGTCAACCAAGTTTCCAGATTCCTCTTCTGACTGAGTTGTAGAATGTAGTTCGGTAGGCCTATGGGACGTGAAAATACTGGGGGTTATTGGTGTATCAGTTGCAGAAGGGTGTCTCAAACCTTGAGGTTGAACAGTTTCTTCACCTTCAGTATGAGCTTTTGTCACAACTGCATGCACCATCTCTACAGTATGGAACCCTTTTAAGGTTTGAGGAAGCGCTGGGGATTCAACTTGCATGTTGAACAGACTACTCAAGTACAGTGAGTCCAAATCATCATCTGCACGTTTTCTTCCCATGACTTGCCAGTGAACAGAATCGTCTTTCTCATCATCCGTTTCCACATCTGTATCTGCAGTTTCCTCTTCCATCGCTCCCGATTTCTCGGCAAGGTTAGCAAGAAACTGGCTGGAAGTTTCCTTTATCTGATTCTGACAAACCGCATAGGAGGGGTCAGGAGAAGAACTCTTATTTTCCATCAACAGTTGACGCAAAATCTGCACATCTTGTCGCAGCTGACATAGCTCGACCTGAGAGACTGATGGTTCATCAAGTGGTTTGTT
This sequence comes from Sabatieria punctata, assembly GCA_030248155.1. Lineage (NCBI taxonomy): Eukaryota > Metazoa > Nematoda > Chromadorea > Araeolaimida > Comesomatidae > Sabatieria > Sabatieria punctata. Next base: position 37,487 of record JASANB010000820.1, on the reverse strand, counting down.
GGGTATGGCAGTGTTGCTCAAGGCATTGACTTGGTCAGTGAAAGTTTCAGGCATTTCACTATTTTGTGTAGGAGAACAATCACTTTGATCTAGGCTATTCCAAGGGCAATTTCTCCAAAGGTGTCCAGTTTGCTGGCACTCATAACAGCGTCTCTGATCATTAAAAGGAGTTGTCTGGTTGAATATTCTTCCTTGGTTGTCTTGAGAGTACCATCCAGGTTGACTTGCACCTCTGAGTCGGTAGGGATCCAGCTGGAACACATTCCAGGAAATTTCTCTCTGTTCACTGTGTGGCAACTGTGAATAGGACCAAGGGTCATCGGATCGCATGGACTGAGAGTTGGAAAGGTAGTCTTGGGATGCGGCCATAGTAGTGGATGAGGAAGTCACGTCAGGTTGAACATAGCTGACTGGGGTGATGACATCTGACTGTCTGTGGCAGTACTGTGGTGAGTCCGAACAGGAGATGTGAGCTTGCTGATTGGTGGTGGAGTAGCCTTGTTCCAATGGAATCCATCCAGGCTCAAATCTTTGGTTGGTCTGATGCAAAGTACTAGGGGCAGCATACACTTCATTGAAAGGATTATTGGCGGCCTGATCTACAGGTACAAAGCCAGCAAAAACACCTTCATTGGGGACTCCAGCCCTATCTCTCATGGCTTGCTCCACTCGAGCAGCAACCATTTCTGCTTCTTGTAGCGTCTGACAATTTCCACCAACAATCTCATAGAAATATCTTACATTAGGTCGCAATCCGCGCCGGAAAAGACCTAACAGAAGTGTCTCACGGTCAGCAGCTCCCATACCTCTAGGAGTAGCGGCTCGGCCTCGCTGTTTCAACCTAGTCAAATATTCACCTACAGTTTCATTTACCTCTTGCCTCATTTCCACCAAATCAGTCATACATCTTCGCCCATACTCTGGGGGTTCAAGCAGTTCACGCAGGTGCTGTATAAGTAATTCATAGTTACCTTTTTCTTGAGCAGTTAAACCATAGTAAACTTCAAAAGCTCTGCCTCTGAGCAAGTGAGGTAGTACTGAATGTCGAATGACATCATTGCATCCAGCTGCAGTAGTAAAAGTGTTGAACCGATCCAAAAAGTCACCAAAGCGCTGAGCCCAACCACCATCAAACGTGCCAATCACATCCTTTGCATTTGAAATGACTGTGTGCCTTGGCCCCAATTGGTTTTCTGTCTGAAGATCATTCCTTAATTGTGCATGCTCACCTTGTAACTCCTCATAGTTAGTCTGTAGGGTCGCTAGATGTTGCAGGGCAATTTGCAAACGATTCTGAAGTGCCTCTAAATCAGCCATTCTCTAGACGGACATTCTGTCGCTGTGAATCCCTTTTCATTTGCTTACAAAAAGCATAACGGCCACCTTCAGTATGCAGAGTCTGAATCACTGTTTAGATTACAACACAACTATTTACTATGTTAAAACATAAAGAATAACAACACGCTCACCGTCTGAGCTCTATTACCTTGTTGGTCACAGTCCACAAAAGCTAATCGAGATTGACTCTCCTCTCAACAACAGGTAATTACTGCAACTGGGCTGACAAAACAATGACTCTCTCGCTTAAAAACACAGAAACAAGCGCAGCAACACATTAACACAAAATCAAAGCAGCAGAGCAAACGGTGCACATAATTAGCGCTACTGAGCTGCTAAGTTCCATATCCAGCTTTACCAACAGTACAATTAAGAGGCAGCGCCTGCCTGTCTTTTGTTTCTCAGACACCACACTAGGGCGTCAAATTACGGTTCCACAGACTCCCGACAGCCTTTTTGGCTCCCGTCGTGGTCACCAGAAAATATATGTCACGTACTTACCCTTACACGTTTCTGCGAACGCGGGCCGGCTTGTCAGTGATCTTGGGAACACAAATAAATTTTATTCAGCAGACTCCAAGATGGAGCGACAGAGGAGAAGAGTGAATACTCAGACTGAATGAGCAACTAACTGTACGACTGACCAAGCAACTGACTACTCTGTTCAACCAACGGGTTATATAGAGGGCTAGTACCGGGCCCATGAGGCATATTTTCCGGTCCAAGTGCAAAGTAATCGCCTTGCACTGGGGTCTCTATTCAACCCAGTTGACATGAACAGTGACAGACAATTAAATAACAAAGGTTAATCAAGATGCGCGCCGGTGCCTAGATAATCAAATTAGAGTGACAGATTAAGAGTGACAGGTTGTAGTAAAGTGGTAGTTTTCAAAAGAAGATGTGTCACAAAAAAAACCTAAAGGCTACCGCTTATAAAATACATTAGTTCGTCACAATTTATGTATGTAGTCAATGAAGGCAGTAAATACTAGTCCTCGAACGAGAACAAAATCGGTATCGGTGCCATGTAGTATGCAGTTATACCATTTTGGCTAAATTTTCTTTTTTTGTTGTACTAACTTTTTGTCCTTTCGGTCTAGGAGTAGCCAACTGCTATAGAGCATGAAGAGACACAAGGTCAGGCAGCCTCCTTAACAACAACCACCTCCATTTCTGTCGGTGAGTGCAAGACAGCTCATTGGGTTGCCATTTATCTACTTCCCACATGCTGACTTTCGATGGCCTGGGTGGCGCTTTGTGTTGACTACTTCTCATTGCCTCGATTTAGGTACTGTGCTGTTAGTCTTCGGACCAGTGTTTGGCCAATCGTTCAGAAGCCAATTAAAATTTCGATGACTGACTGACGGAAAATGAAAGGGCAACGCAGGCAGGTGCATCGATAATTATTTGTCTTAGACGGTCATAATCAAAGGCTAAAAGGATCGGTTGAGTTGACGCCTTCTCTCCTCTCTAGACAACTCGCATCTGATCGACAATGATATCGGCTGTAGTGGTGGCGCTTATTTATGGCAGCAGTCTGGCACTGCAGATGGCGTCAGTGCCAATTCACCTGGCCTTGATCGCTGTTCTGATTCGTTATCGAAAGAGCGCTAGCTTTCAGTACCCGTTCTTTAAGCTCCGACTTTTGTCTCTGACAATAGGAGACCTGATATTTTGTGCCACTGTACCACCTTTCTGTGTTCTGGGGGGACAGTTCGGAGTCTTTCCGGAAGTTCTTGGAACCACGGTGGCTTTCTTGACCTGCTTTGAGCTAGTCTCCAACTTTATGGGCCTCTTCTTTCTGGCAATAAATCGGCTGGTATTCTTGGTATTGATGCCAGTCACTGCAGAAATAGTAAGTTTACGTGGCAGGGGGAAAGGCAGATTCGGAACCTCCTGAGATTTCAGAGGGAAATTGACCTCACTCCTTAGTCCAACAGTGATGATGACAATGGCAGTGACGGTGACAGTGACATTGACAATGACAATGACGATGACTATGATGATGATGATGATTTTGACGATGAGAACGACGATGACAATGATAATGACGATGAGAAGACCATGATGACAATAACAATGATGACAATGACGACGACGATGATGATGATGATGATGATGATGATGATGATGATGATGATGATGATGATGATGATGATGATGATGATGATGATGATGATGATGATGATGATGATGATGATGATGATGATGATGACGATGACGATGACGATGATGACGATGACGATGACGATGACGATGATGATGATGATGATGATGATGATGATGATGATGATGATGATGATGATGATGATGATGATGACGATGATGACGATGACGATGATGATGATGATGATGATGATGATGATGATGATGATGATGATGATGATGATGATGATGATGATGATGATGATGATGATGATGATGATGATGATGATGATGATTAGTAGTAGTGCATAGTGAGAGGAGATTCATGTCAGATTCTGGGGTGCCAACTGCTCTGCGACGTCAGCTGTTAGAATTTGCGCACAAAGGTCACCCCCGGAATTGTTCGTTTCAAACGAAAACTCAGAGAGACGTACTGGTGGGCTGGCTTTAGCAAAGAAGCTGAGCATTTCGAGCAACACTGTGCAGCATGTCAGGATTCGGCCAAATCAGACCCCAGGATGGCAATGCCAGAGATGCATCTAGATGTCAAACCATGGGAAGAAGTCTCAATTGACATTACTGGGCCGTTCGCTGATGCACCTATGCAAGCCAAATACATTGTGGTGCTGCTTGATAACTACTCAAAGTTTCCGGAAATACTGTGCAAAGGCACCACCACTTCAAACACAATCGTTAATTGGTTGCAGGACTTGTTTTCGCGCTATCGTTGTCCATCAAGACTGGTTTCTGACAACGGAACGCAGTTCACCAGTTCATGGTTCAAGGCTTTTCTACAACAGTGCGACATTGAGCATCAGCTCATACCTGTCTACACTCCTCAACAAAACGCCTTTGTGGAAACGTTCAATAGATACCTGAAGCATGGTTTACAGGTGTACTCAAACAGCTCACAACCTTGAGAACAAAAGCTCAATGAACTACTCTCTCACATTCAAGCTACATCTCCAGACCAGAGCGCACCTAAGAGTCCAGCCGAATTATTTCTGGGACACCGAATCAGGCTGCCATATGAAGTGGTCAGGAATCGACTGAAAAGGGAGGAGAAGAGAGAGAATGATAAAGCTGAAGTACAAGCCAGCAATGTTGAGCCAATAGAGATCAGAAATCGAGCACCATACAGAGTGGGTCAAAAGGTTCGCGTCCAACGCCCACACACTCTGAAGGGCCAAAGCCCCTTGTCAAAACCGTTGAAAGTGGTCGAAGTGAAATGCAACTGGTCATACCGATTGTCTGATGGCCAGACCTGGAATGCGCGACGCATGCGCCGATACAACGAAGATCAATCGAAGCTTCAGGAAGTCGAGTATCTGGTTAGCAGAGAACCGCATGTCAAGCAGCAGTGGACAAGATTGCAGGAGAAAGCCGAGCTGCAACGCTCCCCTCAGAAAAACAAAGGTCAACCGCCTCCAAGACTCTCATATTGAAGATGAACATGGTAACCGCCCACATGAGGCCGCTGTTTTTGGGGCGCTTACATGGAAAAACCCTCTATGATTGTTTTACTGAGTTTTACTCACTACTCTCCTTTCGTTTACCGTATCTGTGTTGGTCCACTCATAATTAAATGTGAAATGAACATACTAAATAATTCGTCCGACTATGTACATGTATTGTCAGTAAGTACCGTACGTCGTCATTTATCGGGGATGGTTTTTCGTCAGCTATTTGCATATTGCTGTTTGTTTTGTTGTTCTCTCATTAAAAATTTCTTCTCTTGTTGCAGCTCCAAAAAGTCCGCTTTTAAAGCTAAGACAAGTGTCTATAATTAGGTATGGGCGACCATTTTTAATAATTCGCGCTACGACAACGAAAATATGCTAAAAGGGCCCATAGCATGACCGCATAGGACAATTTAGGCAAAAAACCGCATTCGATTTCATAAAAAATTAGAAAAATGCGATTTAATGACAGCCGCCTGCGAAGGACTTTTCTATGGCGCACTTGGTACCATTTTTATTATGGGCAATATATTTGAATAACTCGCGCTACAAGAAAAAGTTTGTGCTAAAACGGCGATAGCATGACCGGATGCGATAAATTACGCAAAAAACCGCACTTGATTTCATGAAGAATTAGAGAAATTCGTGTTAAAAACAGTTTTTGTGTGAGCCGCGCAGTTTAGTAATTAGCATTTGGTCGCACGTTTGAACTGGGACTGATTTTCTGTGGCGCGATTTACGAAGATGCAACCCACTTGATTGTTTAAAATCTACTAGAAGGGCGGGAATATCCATAACACAGCTAAATTAATGCGAAGAAGTATGATTGCAAGCGTTGCTTAAAATAAAATACTGAAATGGGAAAAATTGAGGGTTACAGAAACTTCACCACCGTTTGTGGGATTAACGACAAACAGCAGAGAGCCAATTCTTGTATCATTCGAAAGCCTGAAGTCTACTGTACGCAGTACCGATTGAAACCCTTTAGCCAAATTCATCGTTTTATCACAACAATCAGGAACACGAAAAAAATCCACGCAAAAGCCGATTTTCAGTAGTTAAGAAAGAATTCAATTTGTGGGGACCGCGTCAAACTGCGTTAAGAAAAAGAGTGGTGCTATAAAGGTAACAAGTTACGCTGATTTCAAATCCGATTGAAACCAATTTAAATAAATTCTCCTTTCAACAGAAAATGGACGTTGAAAAACGACGAATTCAGTTTTTGAGAAAAAGATGCCCTTTAACGGCTGAATTATGGTTCAAAGTGCATCTTATTCGATAGCTCGTACTCTGTTTCATATAAGTACATCACTTCCTACCATCAATAACCGAACATAAAAAAGAATTTGCGCTTGAAGTTGCGAAAACCGTGTTCGGACCATATTTTGCCCGTATTTTTGTATTTTCTAAACGGCGCAGCCGGACGAAGCGTGCCCATCCGGACTATAATATGTGCTATACAAGTGGCAAGAAAGTGACAGACCGACAAAATGAGGGACGCTTTCAAAATTGCTGCGAAACCGATTTTATAATTTAGAATGCATGTTTAGATACAGTAACGATGAATAGAGTTGTATAACTTGTTTGCATATAGTCTGTATTTGGTCACCTTTCTAACAAGCAGTGCTAGAGGTAGCGGCACAATGTTTGCTGGGCAGAAGCTGTATATTAGTTTACAAGGCAGTTTTGGCAGAACAGCTCCCATCCAACTTCCAGACAATCCAATTGTAGCAGGAACAAACGTCAGTTATGCATTCTGGGCAGAAGAAATTGGAAAGCTCAACTCAGTCCAAATTTTTATTGATAGTGAAAATGTTTGGAATCCATATGGTCCGTATGACATTTGGTAAGCTTTCAGTCATATGCGCGTTTATTATTTCAATGCTACATGGGCCATCTCAAGTTGCCTTATTTTTCTGAAATCACAGGGTATTTTTGTCTTAAACACAAGCAATCTTTACATGAGTTTTAGTCCGACTACTGTTTGCAAGCTTAATCAAATAAAATTGTCTCAAAGGGACAGTATTCTACACGTACAAAGCGTTAATAGTAGTGCGCGTGGAAGCGCTATTATTAGAAGGGCGCTACTATTAGAGCGTGTACGTGTATGTTTTCAGGCTGTCCGTAAAGGGCGCCACTATTGGAGCGACGCTTTTATTAGAAGTTTCACGATAAACATTTTTCTTGGTTTTAGCTCTTAACTGCCAAAATTGGGAATTGCAAAAATTGGAGAATTTTCGCCCCCCCCCTCCCAGGGCTCCTATCCCAACGCCCGGACTTGCTGATGTACCTTCTGTATGCTTTCACTACTTTCTTCCAATAAATCAGGAACCGGATTCAGTTAAACGTGTTTTCTCGCCGTCGGCTAGCCATTAATGAGAGAGATGAAACTTGTTCGGAATCAGCGGACCTAAGTAAGCAAGCAAACTTCGTATTTTGCAGCAAAACGCGCTGCATCTTCAGAAGCCTAAAATACAAAACAGAGTCACAGTAAAGTCGATGAACAGATTCACAGAGTCAAAATACTACCTAACAAACCCTATGGTCGAGCAAAATTATAGCAGGACGAAAGATCCTAAACACTGGGACGTAACAGGCAAGCTAAATCGGCTTTAGTGTGCTAGCTAAAGCTTCTCAGGATTCGTTAGTACAGTATAGATAAAAAAAAATGTCCCATCGCTTTCTCGGCCTTCACTCAAACGTTTCGTTCTCAGTCACTTCTCTCCCGATTTGGCTCAAATTTTCAGCAAAAATTAACAACATGGTTGGCTAAATATTATGCAAGTGTGGTGCCAAAATTCCGACTCATACTGGTTTTATGACCCGAAAACTAGGAATGAGGGTGGTCCACGCAAATTTAATTTTTTTCGGTAATACAAGGAGTACAGTCCTGAAACTTGCAGGAATGATTGGTGTTGCTATTGGGCATAACATACTAAGCGGGCAGCCCTGTAGCTCAAAGGGCACTAAAATGGGGAATTTCAAAAACATGACGAAATATGACTTTTCTTCGTAAAACCGGCAAAATGACGATTCTAAAGATTTTCAATTTTCAAAAAACGCTGCAGGGATGGTTACTATGGTGTGGAACAGAGCTTAAATATCAGGTTCATTTATTTGTCGAACTTCCTACAACAATCTATGTTGATTAACAACAGATTCAGTGCTTTGATTCTAGAAGGTGCAGATTTCTAACTATGGGATTTTCACTCATGTTTTTGAAATTCCCCCTTTTTAGTGCCCTTTGAGCTACAGGGCTGCCCGCTTAGTATGTTATGCCCAATAGCAACACCAATCATTCCTGCAAGTTTCAGGACTGTACTCCTTGTATTACCGAAAAAAAATAAATTTGCGTGGACCACCCTCATTCCTAGGTTTCGGGTCATAAAACCAGTATGAGTCGGAATTTTGGCACTAAACTTGCAGAATGTTTAGCCAACCATGTTGTTAATTTTTGCTGAAAATTTGAAACAAATCGGTAAAGAAGTGACTGAGAACGAAACGTTTGAGTGAAGGCCGAAAAAGCGATGGGACATTTTTTTTTATCTATACTGTATTTTGACCCATTTGAAGTGCCATAAATAAAACCAACAAGCTAGTACTAAAATGAAAAGGCCTTACCAAAATCATACTCTAGTACTAAAATTCTCGGGTAAAGACGTTTGATTTTGGTATAGTATGGCATAGTATAGGAGCTGTTTTGAATTTGGTTTGGTATGGTACTAGTACCAAATTTAAAGTTTGATTTTTAGTACTAGTACAATTTTGGTATGGTAGGCATCCCTGCTTGATAATGGACTATATATAGTCAGTTGTGTCATCTTCCTTGCACAGACACTCTTCCATTTACAGCACAAAGCGTTTATTTAGTTCTCACAGCAGAACAGAAGGTGACTAAGGAACCAGAAATTAGTAACAAAAACTATCGAAAAGCCGTTTAGAGAGCAGATCAGAGAATAATGCTACAGTAATCAAACAATCAGCCACTCTGGCAACAAAACTACAGAGCCTCCGCCTTGTACAAAACGCTCTCTCCTCCTTTCTCCAATGCTTTCCTTTCGGCAGCAGCTGCTTCTTCAAATAGACGCTTCATTCCTGCTTGAGGCTTACGAGGCTGAGGAAGAGATCTAAACAAATTTATCGCGGCTGACGCCGACTGTTTCTTTGCTTCTTCCCAGCTTCGCAACAATGCTTCGCGTCCTTCAGCTGCCTGATCACCCAACTTTCCCATCTCCTCAACCTCAGCTGCCGGAGGCTTCTTGCCTTCGATGCTGTTCAACAATCGGCCAGGCACTTCTTCCACTTTTGCCCAAAGACCCGCCTCCTTGCCCGCTGTCTCCGCTCCTTCTTCAGCGACTTTGGCACCCAATCCTGGCCAGAACCACAACCAACGACGTCTACGAATTCGGCTCGGACACACCTGACCGCAACAGGGCTGCTGGTACTGGCAGATCCCTTCGTCTGCTAAAATGGAACTCATACATGTCTTAGAGGGCCCGGAAAAGGCCAACCCCACAAGACAGTTTAGGAACCCCCCTAGCGGCTCCAGTACTTCCGATCCGATCCGATGTGGCGGGGGGCCGTACGATGTACAGCCCTACGATCAGACCTGCACGGTCCATTTCGCTCCCCCTGATATCGTCATCTCGGATGCTGTGCCCTTCTCTCACTGCCAAGCCACTCCTAGCCATGTTGTTGGGTGCGAGTCACTAAGAGAGTGCCTGGCCTGGTGACGTTATGGTGCTGTCAGATCCCAACGGCCGCCCGGCCAGTGGCACTAAACCGGTATAGGCCTTATTGCTGGTTTCTCAGACAGCCCCTGACGTCATTGATCTTCTGTTTCCTCCAACACAAGCATGCTTTGGGAGCGGTTTTCGGTGCTTTGGCAGATCCAGTCGGTTCCCATTTACCTACGCGCTGTAACCAGCTTTCGGCGGTCTGGGTGGGCGTTGTGCCGACGACCAACTCTTACGCCGAAGTGCCGAACTACGTACTAACAAACTGGCTCAGAAATAACTAATTTTAGCTTAAAATTCACTTGAAAAACCTGTGGAACCCAATTTGGCGTTTCCACTGCTGATGTTTAAGAGAAATCGGTGTTTTTGGTAGGTCTTGTTATCGTTTTTGCTTGTTTTTAGCTCTTAAACGCTATGGCTAAGCTTAAAATTGCGATTCTTAGCGTCCTTACTGAAAAAAACTTGCTAAAATGCATTTGCAGGCGTTTTGGAGCTTGTTGAAATTTTGGACCGCTGTAGGGGAAACCACCCCCTCCCCCTACGCCGGCCCGGACCTGTTACATGTACGTATGATGGAGGAACTGTATTTACCTTACAGCTATCAACAGGAAACAAAGGTACCTGAGAGACATTTGGTTAGACAGAGTTCTTTGCAGAGACACACCTCACACTGGTAGCTGCAGTTATTTCCGAGTGAAGGACTGAATAAACCAATGATCAACATCAGACAGAATGGTGATCCCTGCAAGTAACTGTGCAACACAACACAACACATAGAGGCACTTACTTTCATGGTGAACGCACACACTTCACACAATAATTTGCAAAACAATAACAAAACGCAAATTTCTTGATTACTTTAAGAACTGTTTGACCGACTAGTGTAACTCTACTTAGGCTAGAAGTTTTCATTGTTATCGTTGTCTAATACCATGTAGGACTATGAACAACCCCTCTGTATATGGCAAAGACTCAAAAAATCATGATGAATCACTCTTCCACCTGCTGAGAAACAAATAAAATCGCACGCAATAATCAAAAACACCAATTTTTCTTTCTCAAAATGAGGAGCGCAAACGAAAGTTAGCCGATCTGTATTTTAGACAAATCAAAATTTCCAATCTTTCTGGGACAAAAGTCAGCGATGGTCGGTAATTTTTCCTGAGTCCTGGGTACCTCAACGTTATTGAAAATGCCAAAAATAGGTATGGAAGACTAGTTGAACATTCCATGCACTGTATGTTTAAAAATTTCAATGCAACGGCTTTTTTCTTTTTCAAGCTTTGTCCTTTGGAAAGCTGCTGTTCGGCCGCTGAAGGCATTCTGAAATGTAAATGTCAGTGTTGAGGGGATGGCAAGCGAAAAAGTCCGGTTTTTGACTAAAATCAAAGTTTTAGGCTTATTTTTCGCTAAAACAGGTTAAAATAATGGACAGTAATAAATTAATAAGTACAAAGTTTATGCAAAAGAATATATTTCAGACTAAATTCCACTGCTTGCGTGACGTTTCTTACAGCAGGAGTTGATCCAGAATGGAATTCGAAAACTCTCAGTAACAAGCCAAATGTATTTTTGCTGTCTCATAACCGTGCAGCTCCCGATCTGATGTGCGGGGGCCTTACGGCCCTACGCTGTCCATTTCGCGACCCCGTGGTTCGTCATTTCGGACGTTTCCCTTCTATCACTGCCAGCCACTCTAGCCATGCTGTTGGTGTACTGAGTGCCTGGCGCGTTGACGTTCATGCTGATGTCGGCTCCCAACGTCCGCTTGGTGCGCTTCTGTGGTGTAAGAGAGGCCCCCAGGCCTAGTTGGTTTCCTTGGACATCTCCCGACGTCGTTGATCTTCTCCTCCAACGTGGTATGCTTTGGAGCGGCTTTGGTGCAACGGCCGATTCAGTTGGTTCCCATTTACCTACTCGTTCCCATTTACCTACTCGCTGTCACTAGCTTTCCACTAGCGTCACCACCAACTCTTTGCGGCAAGAAACTTGCCGCGCCGAGAGGATGAGCGCATGACGTTGCGCGCAGTGGCTTTGCGGCCTAAACCACTACACCAACTCTGCCGGCAACCATGCAGCTGTTAATTTGTGTATTTTGCCAAGATGCACTAATATGATCATGTCTACTGGAACCTTTGAATGGTGGGCTGGTTGGGCAAATGGTATTACCGTTTACCAGAGGCATTTGCGGTGCCCGGTTCAAGACTAAGCTCGTACATTTCGGAAGAAGACTTTTACCTAGCCGGATAGCGACATATTGAAGAGATTGAGTGCTTTGCGTGATTGTTCGAGTGTTCCAAGTCTACTGCTCCCCCACAAGACTTCACAGTTCACCCGTTCCTGCGCTCACGCGTCTGCTGTTTCCAGTCTCAAGCTTCTCGCTCCGTGATCTTCAGGCACAGACGTGGCCCCCATTTGATGCTCACATGTCCTCTACTACATTTCGTGCTTGCCTCTGACTTCTACAAGAGCAAATACAGCGTGATCTCTAGCAGCAGCGGCAATAATGACACATTGAACAACAGCGGCGACACAGAGAGTGGAAGGTCGAACAACAGCGGTGTAATGAACACATTGATCGTTTGCTCGCCCAGTACCTGTCTCAATCCCGCAAGGCTCCTGTGAAAGCGGAAAAGGCTGTGTGTTCTGGCACTTCAGATGTCCAAATCGGTTCAATAAATACTCCCTTCAGTCAGTGGGTTAATGGTCGATCCTCCTTTCATTGGGCATTCCTGTTCAACCAAAGAGATTGTTTCGTGCAGAAAGACTCCCAAGGATGCTAAAGTGGCAGTGAAGCAAGACATGGGGAAGAAAGAAGTGAAGGATGAAGCACAGTTAGATGAATGAGCTATCGTTGTTCTGTTTGGCAGAAAGCCATTTTCAATTCAGTTCTGTTGATGTTGTGCGGCAAGCACCTTGTGAAGATATAGGCTCTGGTTTTTGTTTGGAGAGAGCAGTGAGAAGGAGAAAGAGGACGAAGAGAAGAAGTGGAGTAAAGAGAGTGATGACGAGGAAGAAGGTTATGAGGAGTAAGGTGATGAGAAGAAGGTGGAAGATGAAGAGAAGAAGTAGGAAGAAGAGAAGGAGAGTTGAGAGAAGTAGAAAGAGAGAGAGAAGAGAAAGACAGAGGAAAAGAATGGTAGTTCGTTTGAGTTTGCTGCCCAAGAGATGTAATTCCGTTTCACCAATGATGAGGCAACAGAGGCAAGCGAAGGCAAAGTAAGGCCGAAACATCACCCGCAAGAGATCGAGTCAGGATGGTGTCAGAGCAGAGCAGCTTACTGGAGATGCCAAGTCAACAGAGGCGGAGCAGTTCTCAACGTTCGTTCGTTTTCCCCGTACGTCAGCCACGGAAGCGGGAAGAGGCCCAGTCGACGTCCATCAGGGAGAGTGATAAAGAGATTGAGTGTTTTGTGTGATTGTTCGAGTGTATTCCCGTTGTGTAGTCGCGTTTGAGTGATTGTGTTGTGTGAGTTTGTTGTGTTTCACTAGTCTCCCGACCATAAACCCTTTCAATATGTAGAGTCAGTCTGTCACTGGACAGAACTGTCAAAAGTATTATTATGTTTACTATGCGCGATTACTCACAAGACAGAAAAGTTGTTGTAGGTTGAAGCAGAAATGTACCACACAGATTGTGCTTTCAAAATACTTTCGCAACCCATCTCACTTACAAGTCAGACCTGCCAGTCGCTAGAATTCTAACTGTAAAAATGTTAGCTCTGAGCCTGCTTTTTGCAATCAGATTTGCACTAGTGGCAAGCGCATTATGGAAGGATTACATGCCTGAGTACCTGCAAGCTTTAGTTGGTGATGGTAAGTTAGGCACAGTTGGTGTAGTGGTTTAGGCTGCATAGCCACTGTGCGCGACGTCGTGTGCTCATCCACTCGGCGCGGCAAGTTTCTTGCTGCAAAGAGTTAGTCGTAGGCATAAAGCTCCACCCAGGTCACCGAAAGCTGGTGACAGCTAGTAGGTAAAATGGCAACCGACTGGATCTGCCGTTGCACTGAAGCCACTCCAGAAAGCATGCCGCATTAGGAAGATCTACGATGTCAGAAGCTGTCTGAGAAACCAACTATGCTGGGAGCCCTCTGGCATATGGGGCACCGGCGGCCATCGGGAGCTGTCAGCATTATGGCATCAACACGCCGGCCGCCCTCCTGTTGACCGGCGCCCAGCAATGGCTAGGTATGGCTGGCAGTGAAAGATTTGCAACGTCCAAGATGACGAATCACAGGGGTAGCGGAATGGACCTCGAGTCTGATTGTAGGCCGTAAGGCCCCCCCCCCCGCAAATCGGATCGGATCGGTAAGTTAGGTTGCACCACATGTCCATTTTCTCTATCTATAGCCGCAGTTCAGCATAAATTTGCTTTCCAGTTAAAAATACATCTTAGGTCAAAACAGCTCCAATTTGTTCATGAGAAAATGGCGATGAATTGCCGGTGTTATCTATAGTGAAACGGCTCAAAATTTGGGAGCGTATAACTCCAGATTGGAGCGTCGAATCAAGTTATTCTCTGGAACACTAGGATAACTCATAAGCGCTGTTTATACTCTGAAAGAGGTTATGGGTCGCAACACACGCACACAGCACAATCGCTCAAAGCAACTATACAATGCGAACACACTTGAACACTCACACAAAACAATCAAACTCCTACTGAAGACACACTACTGCAGTAGTTTTTCGCCAGTCTATGCCTCTTTTTTACAGGCTGGCGAATATACGCCAACTTAACCTTAATCAGATTAACTACTGCAGTAGTCTGAGCAGAATAGAAACCAGCCGCGCCGGCTCCCGATGTAAAACTAAAGCCAACGAAAAATAGAAATACTAATTCTATTTTCAAACGGGAGCTACTGCAGTAGGAGTATAAAGAGCGCTAGAGGGTCCTATTCGCTGACCAAATTCGGAAGTGAAAAATTTTAAACTTTATATGTATGGCTAATGGATAAAGTCAGAAAGAGGACTCTTTAAGAATATTTTGTTAAAATGCTGTACAGCACTGACTGACGAAAAATATAAGTATAAAGAAGTGTTCAGCGGAACTGGACAGATGCACAGAGGAGTGCAAAAATGGGCCAAAGATGAAAGACTATTGCTCTGACGATGGCTACCACGCCAATCCCGATTATTGTGTGATGCATTGTGATCCACGAAGAAATACAAATTGGCAAGATATGGAAACAAACTGTTTGGACAGGTGCCACTGAAATTTGCAGCTTTTCCTATCTACTTTTGCTGTTGCAGTTATATACGTCGTTTGTGGCTGCCTCTTTATAATGCTTACAACGAAAAGGACTGTGGCATCGGCTGGGACTCATTTGAACCCAACGTCAGTCGCCAACACCAACTACGTACCTATGAAATTTAAGAACGAACAATTGTGTTCGCCACTTTTTATGTTTGCCTTGCCGTGTTTTCCTGCGTTAGCTGTTCTTCATACCTCAAAGTCTCAGGTGAACAAAAACATATTTTAGGCGACCGAAACATATTTTAGGCAAACAAAAACATTTTTAGGCGAACAACAACGTATTTTAGGCGAACAAAACATATTTTAGGCGAACAAAAACATATTTAGGCGAACAAAAACATACATTACTCGAACAAAAATGGTTAATGATCCCCTAAAGAAACGACGATTTTGAAAGTGACTGCACGCTGTTTTTTTAATTTTCGAACACATTAGATCGGTATTGGGTGTCTTACAAAAGTTTAGCTTATCGTAAGATAAGTAAACAGTTCTGTTGATAACTGAACAGCTAAGCAGTCAATTATCATTTGAGGATGTGCAACTTGAAGGCAAACAATGGAAACCTGTTCGTAATAGGCATCATTTTCCGTGGACAGTTTTTTTCCATCTGGGCTCAAGATTCGGTATGCTGCACATATAATGTATGTGAATATGGTTATATTTTGAGAATTTAAGGAACTGGAGTTTACATTGGCAACCGTTACATGTTGACAACAGCATCCTTGTTCGACGGTATCAGGTATCCTATTACTGCTGTAAAATTATGGAATTTGAATTTCAATTTAATTACAATTAAATTATGGACTCAGTTTTTAATTTCAATCAAATTAAGACAGAATTTCTGAGAGAATCAGTATCACTTTTCAACATTTATCAAGGAATATTTTGTGCACCAACTACAGCTCCCTAGGCCAAACTTTCTATCTTGGGTCTGCATAGGTCCGCCAAAAGCAATCACGAAAAATTAACAGCTCAGTACTATTATTAAAAATTTTACGGTAAATAATATAAGCGATATTTTAGTTTAAAAAGAAAGTACGAAAAATTATCGATAAGCCAGTGTGCTAGAGTTGATGAGGAGAAAATCAAGGCTACAGTCTACTTTGTAGATACTGCAGGTAGTATTACTCTACATCAACTCTCACTCTACTTTCCTGTGCCATATTCTGCTGCTAATACAGGTGTCCCAAAACTGTTACTGCTCATGACACATACATGTAACAGGGGGGTCTGGGGGGTCTGCCCCCCACCCGTCTTAGGCCAGACCCCCCCCCCCCGGATGGGGCCCCCTCCCCCCCCCGAGACGATTTCACCGACCCCCCCTCCGATTTTTCTGGCAAGTAAATTTTCGAGCAAATTTTTGCAATTTTTTACAATTTCACACACAAAAATTGCCAAAATCGCCTGCAAAACAGCACTTTTTAGCTGTATTTCAGTCCAAATTAGCGATTTTTGGCAATTTTTAGCCAAAAAATTGCGATTTTTTTCGATTTTTGAGCGTTTTTAGTGCCCACCCCTGCCCAAAAATTTTGGCTCAGACCCCCCCGGCCGGCGCCAGACCCCCAACCCCTCCTCCCCCATCGGCGGATGACCTGTTACATGTATGTCATGACATAAACAGATAAGTTACAGTCTGGATCAAATTTGCTTTCCCAAATCAGCACCAGGCTTTTTGAGAGAAAAAATTGTTAGACACAAACTTTCACACACAAAAACTTTACCGTAATTCGTAGCAAATGTTCAAAGGTTGAGCCAAAGCAAAAATTACAGGCCTGACGTGGCCGGCCGGGCAGCATTTTCAGGGTTCCGAGGCCTTTATACCCGGCAGGCACTTGTATTGTAGTTTATCTCTTAGATCCAGAAATTCTTTGCGTGCCGGCTGGCCACAGGCAAAGCGTGCCTAAAAAATGTTTTTGCATTCACTGAAATTTTCCAAAAAGCGTGATTTGCTGTGACTGGCTAATCACGCGTTTCATGCAGCACAGTACATTGTCTGCAAAAAAGCGTGATTGACATGTGACTGACCAATCACTTTTTGGCACTTTCGTTTTCCAGTCACATTTATGGCTAACAAACAGCAGCACACAAAGCGTGATTCTATGTCGGCTACTACTCCAAATGAACTACAGGGTATCTCAAAAAATGATCACATTTCTTTTTACTGCCATTTCCGCAAATAGGCTGAAATTTGGATCATACTGTAGGTGCCAAAATTTGGGGAATTTTATGTGTTAAAGTTTGGTGCACTAGGCATGACTAGAAATTTCAAAAAAAGTGAAATTTGGTCATTTCAATAGTGAAAGCCGGTCACCGAAAGAATGGAAACATTTCTTTTTCATGTATCTTTCCTAATTTTTGCCGGAATTGGATGAAATTTGTAGTGTAAACGCAGAAATTCAGGGTAATTCGTGTGTAAAAAGTTGACATTTCGTCGCTCGACAGTATGCTGCTGCACTTTTACAGGAGATTCTTACAGCTGAAGCGCGCGAAGATCAAATTTAGCGATGTATAGGAACTGCATGTGTTGTTAGGAGGAGCTGAGTTATTGCGTCAACTTTTTACACACGAATTACCCCCCTGAATTTCTGCGTTTACACTACAAATTTCATCCAATTCCGACAAAAATTAGGAGAGATACATGAAAAAGAAATGTTTCCATTTTTCGGTGACCGGTTTTCACTATTGAAATTACCAAATTTCACTTTTTTTGAAATTTCTCGGGAATGAGTCAAGCCTAGTGCATCAAACTTTAACACATAAAATTCCCCGAATTTTGGCACCTATGGTCCAAATTTCAGCCTATTTGGTCAAAATTTCCGGAAATGGCAGTAAAAAGAAATGTGATCATTTTTTTGAGACACCCAGTAAGGGTTATACGTAGAAGGCCTGTTTTGCTGACTGAGCATTTGCTTTTCAGAGGCCAAAAAGGAGAGGCCAGCTCAAAACGGAAGCCAACAAAACATTATACACTCGATCACAGTGCATCCAAACCCTCACATAGATCTAGCAGTGGTTCGCGTACTAAATCTTGGAGGCTTGGTAGGAGCCATGCCAGTTTGTCTCTCACAGCCCAAACATCGAAGACAAGACGTCAACAGATATGCTGGCTGGGCCGACGCCCAACCCGCTGGCAGTGCCTGTAGCCCCGGTACGTTGTCAATTTATGGGAGGACACACTTGCCGGCACAGTTGGTGTAGTGGTTTCGGCCGCAAAGCCACTGTGCGCGTTCATCCACTCGGCGGGGCAAGTTTATTGCCGCAAAGAGTTGGTGGTCGGCACAAAGCCCAACCCAGGCCACCGAAAGCTGGTGACAGAGAGTAGGAAAATGGGAACTGACTGGAGCTGCCTAAAGCTACAATAGCAACAACACAGGTGTTGGGACAAACGGGAACGGGGACAGCTAACACTGAGACCCGACCAGACTGACACCGAGCATGTGTTTAGGCTTGAAGCGAAGGAAGGGCAGGGCCCACAGTTACTGTTGTTTGGTATTGGATTTTCAGAATGTGTATGTGTATGCGTTATGCGTATACACATTCATTGTCAATTGTTGATAATGTTAGTTAGTTTGCAGTTGAGCACAAACTGCATTGGGCAGAGATTCATTCGGCCAGACGCCGTTGCAGAGGCAGTTTGTTCACAGGCGGTTATCCAGCCTACAAGTGTGGACGCAGTACACATTCCTTCTGTCCAGTACTCCTTCCTTCTGTCTCTGTCAACTGGTGCTGTACATAGCATAGCTTCAGGGTGACACGGGAGCTGGAGTAGTGCAGCAGTTGCCAGCAGACGCCAACCAGATACAACGGTGGGAGCTGGTGGGACTGGTGTCAAAGAAGAAAAATGCTGTTGTGAACCTGATGGATCTGAAGATCCTTCGCTGGGTGTGTCAAGAGACTGGTATTGACTGTCAGATCGAAGTATAAAATCGTGTCCACTGGCTCCCCTTATCTGCCAAGAATTTTATATTTACTTAAAAATTGGTACAGGCTACATAGCTTGATATTGCTTCTGGCAATATCTGAGCCAAACGGAGCACAAATGTTTTACAAGGCAAGCAGACAAGACAAACCATCGACCCATCTATGTACCTCCTCGGTCAGCTTATACAAAGATTTACGAAAAAAAGACAAGAATACAATTCAACTTTCTCTTTCAACTTTGTAAAAGGGGGTTTGGGGGTCTGCTGCCCCCACCCGACTTACAATTCCGGAAGAAAATAAGACGATTTTTCCGGGGGCCCCCAGCCGGCGCCAGACCACCCTCACCCTTCGGCGGATGAACTGTTACACTTGTATGACTGTATGACGCACGGATGCTTCGATTTGGATGCCCCCACCAATTTGGAACTAACGGTTTCTATTTAGATTTAGAACTATGATAAGGTTTTAGGATCCAACATAAGTTGTTCTGGATTAGGCTTAGGATGAAGTTAGACTAAGTTTTTGGGTCAATCTTAGTCTTATGTTAATCTGGTAGGTTTTCGCTAATAGGAGCAGTGTGCCACAATCAATGTTTTCTCAGAAAACTGTTTGAGCATACTTTATAACGAAAAACAGCCACGTTACTACGCCACACGATTCTTTTCGCACCACTTGCTGCAGTTGCCGGACTAAACAGTCAAATATAACGATAGGCGAACTGCACTGAAGGTACAGTTGATTGGGTATACCCATACCCATACCCGAAACTGGGTATTTTTGAGTAAAACTACCTGAAATCGGGTATACCCATACCCGGGTACTTTTTGAAATACCCATACCCGGGTATACCCGATTTTTTGAAAAATACCGGGTATTTGAATAGGTATTTTTTAGGAAAAATCCCGCAAACATGCCCGTTGATTTATGTATAAACTGCAAAAATTCTCTCAAGCAAGTGTTGGATAGAATCATAGCTTTTGTCCAGTGGCGTACCTGGGGGTGTAAAGTGTGTACACCACCCTTTGCGGTGGAGGTAGGGAGGAAAAATTAGACAAAAATAAGAGAAATGAATTAATTATGTACTGAAACTGTCTATTTTATGCTCAGAATACCTTTTAAATGCGTTTGCGAAGGCTAATTTTCCGAAAATTTCTCGCCATGGTCGGGCAGAAGCCCAACCAGGCCACTTTAAACCACTAAAACTTGTAATTTCTGTCAATTTTAAGCTCAGAATTGCGCAGTTTTTAAGGCTAATTTTGCGAAATTTACTCGCCCTTGTTTGGCAGCAGCCCAACCAAGCAACTTTAAAATTTTACACCCCCTTAAAATTTTAAATCCTGGGTACGCCTCTGTTTTTGTCATGCATCACACTCTTCATACATGGGCTGGAAAAATGGGTTGGTGCTGTTAAAATCCGAAAATACGGCGCCCACGTCCAGGAACAAAAGTCGGCTGCAGGTGGGTGGACGGGATGGTTTTGGGGATTCTGGCCAAGAGGGGGTGGGCAAACCCCCGGCCCGACCCCGTGGCCCATGTATGTTCACACTGACATTTTACTATTTCTGAACGTTGTTGTTTGGTTAACGGAACTGTTTAGTTATCCCACAAATTTGTTTCATTCAAGAACTGTATAATTATTTCATCCATAAAAGACCATAAAAACATATTAATCTAAAGTGTTTGTGGTTCAGCTCAGAGAGGAACGCTCTGTTTTCTTATGCACCTTAATCTCTCACTGCAAAATTCACAGTACATATTCTATGCATGTATGGCTTGAAACTCGGTATTTGACTGAAAATGCATGTTTACAATTTAGTACAGTACATAAAAATCTTTCGCATACAGTTTAACAGGCTTCCCGCCTCTCATCTATTTCTAATAGAAATCGAACTTCTTGGTTGACCCTGCATCAGAAAGAAATATTTTGAAATCACTCCTGAAAGCTGATTTAGCTGTTTCGCCAATGTTAATCTACCAAAAAGCTTTGTAGTATTCGAAAACTCCCCAACTGGTTCAGTAACTGTAAAATATAACTAACGGGTTACTACATCAGCAGTTGGTTACATATGTGCTGTTTAAATGGTATATTTCAAAATAAATTATTCTAGCAAAATAGCCTATTAAAATTTGACATTTTTAGTGAATTTCGAAATTTTAATGAAAAATACCCGATTTATACCCGATACCCGGGCATTTTTAAAATACCTACCCATACCCATACCCGGGTATGGGTATTTAAAAAAATACCTACCCATACCCATACCCGATTCAAACTCAAATACCCGTAGCAACAGTAAGGGCAATCAACCGTAAACAGTGAAATGCATGCACTGCTATTTATTTCGGAACCACTAGACTGCCCTGCACCTACTTTTTAACGAAAAACAGCAGCGTAACTACTAGGGTTCCGACGATATATCGATATCAATATCGAAAAGTCGATATATCGACCCTTTTTCCAATATCGATATCGATATCGATATCGCGATATTTTGCATCGATATTTTCGATATTTTTTTGTCTTGAAAAGTAGGAAAAAACAGAACTGACACCAAGTTTATTTCCCTGGAATAGTGTCAAAACCTAACAGTGGCATGATAGCTCTCAGAAACGTCAATTTCTTGGCATTCTCAGCTTTCAGACAACAACAGTTAGGTTCTTAAATGTCTGCAGCAACACTGAAGAGCTGCTCACTCTACTGTACACACTTGAAGCAGGAGGAGGTAACAACGCCGGCTGATCGGTGGTTGAAAGAACGGCAAAAAGTCCGATTTTCTACTAAAGTCAAAGATTGTGTCCTATTTGTGATTGAAATATGATAAAATACAGCTATTCTGTCTGAGCTCATTTATTCCTAATGAGGGTGGGGCATCGGCCTGAGGGGTCAACCTTTTCATTGAAGGGCTTCAGAAGGGCAACTACCTTTCTTAGATTCTCTACTTAATTTATATCAGATCGCTGATAGCATCAGTGCTTGACTGATAACCAGTGAGAGCAGTTTGTTCATTCAAATCTTGAGATTTTCTTGCATAACTATAAATATCGATATCGATCGATATTGAGTTGAAAATATCGATATCGAATATCGACGAATTTTGATATCGTTGGAACACTAGTAACTACGCCACTTCCCGCTTTTCAATTTGGCTACCGTAGATGTTGTTTTCGTGTTGAAACCCACAAGACTATGTCAAGAACGGTAGCTAGAGACGAACGGATCTAACAGAATCGAAAGAGAATTTTGTATGTAAATAAATCATAAAATTACTGTAGTATGATTGTCATATTTTACTATTTTGCTTTAAAATCAACAGCAATGCAATAGTACTGCTAACTAACTGGACATTTAATAAGTTACTGTAAGTAATCAAACGAGTATATAAATGGCGAGGTAAAATAACACAGACCAATTTTATAATTAATCCACCAATTAACACCGGCCAAAACGATAGTAATAAGACGCATTTCACAATAGTCACTTGCGCAGATTAGGATTAGCTTATATATTCTTTGTACATGTACAAACCTCTAAGCTCAGCAAATAAACCGACCACAAATCTTTCTGGCGGCTAAACAAAACTGGAGGAAACCGAAACTCAAGGCAAGCGTGCATTTGTGAAAAGAGCAAAAAGAATATACATAATAATAATAATAATAAAGATAGGTTGTAGCATTCAGATCTATACCAATGACTGCAGAAAAGACCAAAAAAGAAACATTGCTAATAACCGAGATTCCGTAGCACAACAAAAACTGATTATCCTCACAAGCTCTCACAACGATCGACTAAGCCTCAAACACTAAACTACGCTTCGCTCACTAACACTTTGACCAGGCACGTCCATACAAGGAAAAAATTAAAATTGGCATATTACTTTTAGAGTGCCAACTACCGAATTGGTATTGGGTTTTTGTGCCCTATAACAATCAGGCACTTAACGCCGATTATGGTACCGGTACGTAGGCTAGTGGCACCATATATGGTAAGGGAAAGGGGGCTGAGGGGGTTGACCCCTTCAGACCCTGACGTACCCCTAAGGAATATTTGGAAGAATTCAGATTACAATGTAGGTGTAAATCAACTGAGAATAGCCTATTTTAACCTATTTTTACGAAAAATATGCCTAAAACCAGGACTTTTTGGCTTACTATCCCTCATCCCCCTCAGGCGCTGCTACTTACCCCCATACATGTAACAGGGGGTCTGGGGGCTACCCCCACCCGACTTAGGTCAGACCCCCGGATGGGAAGCCCTCTCCCCCGGTGCAATTTTTCTGACCCTCTTCGACCAACCCCTCACAAAATTTCGGCTGAGACCCCCGGTAGGCGCCAGACCCCCACCCCCTCCCGCTTCGGCGTATGACCTGTTACATGTATGCTTACCCCCTCGGGATTTGAAAATTTGCCACCCTTAACCCGAAATGATAGGCCATGTTTGGTACCAAATAATATACCGGTACCATATAGGGCGTTAAGTGCCCTACTGCATTTGGTTAATAAAATTAATGAGGACCTGCCTGGTCCCCTCTCTACACAGAAAAAAAACAGACAGACCCATCTTGACTGATAACCTAATTAGGCGATTGCCTATCTACGGTTTCATTGTCACACTTGCTAATCTGCGTGTCACTGCGCGAATGCGACAGCACCATTCCGATCGGCGTCGGCTCCTGTTCCTGCGGTTCGGGCATCGGCGGCTGAGGTTGCTCGGTCTCGGGAGTCACCGGCAGTTTGGATTCCGGCTGGGAAAAGTGGAACGGACCCAGATTTTTCAGTCTGCTCAGCCTTAGAATCGATCCGTGGTGCGTCTTGCGAGGCGAGCCGCCAGGCGATCTGAATTAATCAACAAGTTAGGTCGTACATAACAGGTCATCCATCGAAGGGGGAGCGGTTTGGCCTCTGAGCCCAAATTCTAGTGGGGTTGGGCACTAAAAACGCTCAAAAATCGCAATTTTCCGGCTAAAAATCGTCAAACATCGCTAGCTTGGGCTGAAATACAGCTAAAAAGCATACATGGGCCGGGGGGTAAGGGGGGCCGGGGGGGGGGTCTGAGCCAAAATTTTGGGGGAGGGGGGTGGGCACTGAAAAAACGCTCAAAAATCGAAAAAATCGCAATTTTTTGGCTAAAAATTGCCAAAAATCGCTAATTTGGGCTGAAATACAGCTAAAAAGTGCTGTTTTGCAGGCGATTTTGGCAATTCTTGTGTGAAATTGTAAAAAATTGCAAAAATTTGCTCGAAAATTTACTTGCCAGAAAAATCGGAGGGGGGGGTCGGTGAAATCGTCTCGGGGGGGGGGGGGTCCCCAACCGGGGGGGTCTGACCTAAGTCGGGTGGGGGGCAGACCCCCAGACCCCCCCTGTTACATGTATGCTAGTACATGTATGCTGGCACCATTATAATACTTCCGTTACCATAAACGGCGTTAAGTGTCAGACTTTAGTTAGGTGAATGAAGAATAATCAGATGCAACACTCACTTAACATTCTCTCCACTCCTCGTCTTAGACTCGCTGCTCCTAATAGGCACCAGCTTCCGAATCCAGCTAACATCCACCGATAGAGTGTGTCTGGCCGGACTGCCCCGCTCATGCTTCTTCTTCTTCTTCAACAGCGACTCCCTCAGCGCTCCAAACTTACTACCCCCACTGCCCCCCGGCACCTCTCTTGGTGACGCCACCTCGGGGTAGATTGTGCGCGCAGTTGCAGGTAGGGAGAGGTCCTCCGACGGGGGTACTGACACCCCTCGAAGGGCAGAAGTGCCCAGGAGATCTTCGGGCTCACCGGTCTCTATGGCTTCGTAGTAGCTGGCATTTAGAGCTTTCATGGGGGCTCGGATGGCCCGCATTCGCATGTCGCAGGTGTGTAGTTCTTCGAGCTCGTCCATTTCTGTCTGTGTTGGCTCTGAAAGAGGTGAATGGTCGTAGGTCACTGTTTGCCCCTCCGGAGACCTTTTTTGCACTGCCTTTTTCTGTGCCAATATTTCAGAGCTTTTTTTAGAATTTCAGGCGCACAAATTGTTTGTAAAATAAAACAAACCGGTTTAGCGATTGTAGCTCGAAACTACGATAACTGGCATTAGATTAAACTGGGGATGGGACTAGGGACGGTAATATACAGTATTTTTCGCTACACGGTATTACATGGTATTTTTATATAGTTTTAAACACTGAATTATTCAGTTTTTCGTCAGCATATACAGTATAGATAAAAAAAATGTCCCATCGCTTTTTCGGCCTTCACTCAAACGTTTCGTTCTCAGTCACTTCTTTACCGATTTGGCTCAAATTTTCAGCAAAAATTAACAACATGGTTGGCTAAATATTCTGCAAGTTTAGTGCCAAAATTCCGACTCATACTGGTTTTATGACCCGAAAACTAGGAATGAGGGTGGTCCACGCAAATTTATTTTTTTTCGGTAATACAAGGAGTACAGTCCTGAAACTTGCATGAATGATTGGTGTTGCTATTGGGCATAACATACTAAGCGGGCAACCCTGTAGCTCAAAGGGCACTAAAATGGGGGAATTTCAAAAACATGAGTGAAAATCCCATAGTTAAGAAATCTGCACGTTCTAGAATCAAAGCACTGAATCTGTTGTTAATCAACATAGATTGTAGCAGGAAGTTCGACAAATAAATGAACCTGATATTTAAGCTCTGTTCCACACCATAGTAACCATCCCTGCAGCGTTTTTTGAAAATTGAAAATCTTTAGAATCGTCATTTTGCCGGTTTTACGAAGAAAAGTCATATTTAGTCATGTTTTTGAAATTCCCCAATTTTAGTGCCCTTTGAGCTACAGGGCTGCCCGCTTAGTATGTTATGCCCAAATAGCAACGCCAATCATTCCTTGTATCACCGAAAAAAATAAATTTGCGTGGACCACCCTCATTCCTAGTTTTCGGGTCATAAAACCAGTATGAGTCGGAATTTTGGCACCACACTTGCATAATATTTAGCCAACCATGTTGTTAATTTTTGCTGAAAATTTGAGCCAAATCGGGAGAGAAGTGACTGAGAACGAAACGTTTGAGTGAAGGCCGAGAAAGCGATGGGACATTTTTTTTTATCTATACTGTATTTTGACTCTATGTGAATCTGTTTATCGACTTTAAGTGACTCTGTATTCTTTTAGGCTTCTGAATCAGCAGCACGTTTTGCTGCGAAATATAATGTTTGTCTGCTTTACTTGGGTCCGCTGATTCCGAACAAGTTTTATCTCTCCGGAACAGGACTATTTGCAGAGCAAAGCAAACTGCCCTGACTGACTAAGTCGAAAATTCCACACATTCTTATGTTTATAGCATCTATTGAACGTCATGCTGACGCGAGGAGGTGTAATTATATCGGCGAAAAGGCAGCAGACAAGGCCAATTCGCAGATTCGGCCGCAAACGCGTCACATTGGCGCAATTGCCAACCGGTTCCCTTTTTATGTTAATTCAATGTTTACCGGCGCAGACAACGCTACCTCTAGTCAGCCGTGTTAACGTTCTCCAGCCACAGACACCATGGCACGAGTGGCCAAAGAGAATGTGCTCTTAATTTTCACCATCCTCGGAGTTTTGCTGGGCATCGCGCTCGGATTAGGACTCAAGTTTGGAATCGACTCTAAGCCAACGTTGACCCCCAGAGAATTGGAATGTCTCCGGTTTCCGGGAGAACTCTTCCTCAGGATGCTCAAGATGCTCATTTTACCTTTGATGTAGGTTTTAGAATTATCGTCAGACTTCTAATACAGACAGGCTCTACAGGCTAAGCTAATTAGTTTTCGCTGCCAAATTGCGAGGGAAGCGGCGTGCATTTCACTAATGCATGACGCGCTGATTATCCGATTTAGATACAGTGACACTACCCCTCACTTTTTTGGAACCGAGGGCTTCTATTCAGCACTGTGATCAGGTTTTAGGCTTCTACGTAGGTTCGGGATGAATGAACCTCAGGATGAAGCCAGACTTACTTTTAGATTCAATCTTAGTCTTAAGAGCCACATTTTATAAAAACCGGGCAGGTCCCCTTCTAAGGGCGGAACATGAAATTTTCTGACCTATACTTTTTATGTGATGAATCGATAGGCCTTTAGTAGAAAACACCACCACTGCGGTATTTTTGCTCTCCGATACCTCTTCCGGTATTTATGGCCAAAAACGTGATTTTGAACATTTTCGACTCCAGGAATAGTGTACTTGCACCGATTGGGCTCATATTTTCAGCATAGATTATGCTTACCTTGCCGACCGCTCTTGCAAAGTTTGGAGCTGATCGGTTCAGGTGCACATGAATAGCATCGATTTTAAGTGAAATTTCAAAAAGTCGAAAAAAAATTTTTTGGCCACATTCAGGATTTTGCCCATACTTCTAGGGTGGATAGAACTCGTCGTCCTCTACACGATGGTGTTTTCACTTTTTCTGGGCTCGGCCCCGTTTTTGAGTTATTCATGTTTCAATTTTCCAAAAAAAATTTGCGGTATCTTTTATAATCGTGCACTGTTCTGATACCCCTGAAGTTACAGCGTCGTGTATAGTGCGTTGGACGTAGAATATCGTGAGCTTTCCAGCCATATAAGCGAAATCGATATACGACCTCTTACACAAGAATGGCGGTGAGCCAAAGTTTCGGTCGAAAATAACCCAATTTCGATCAAGGTTTTTTTTACATGTTTTGACGTCTGCCGCCGGGTTGGTGCGCCAAATCGCATAGCTTCGGGCATCAAACGATAGCTGAGATTCTCGCAATTCCGAAAATGACCTCACTTTTGCGTTTTATATCCAGTTGATGCTAGTTAAGCCCTAGTAATGGTCTGCAGTTTGGTAACCGTAAGCCAGACCACTAGGAAAACAGGTAAAATCGGCGAACTAATGTGGCATTTCAATAAAAACTTTGATGCATACCAATCGTAGAGCTACTCTAACGCTCTCGATTGATATGAAGTCGTGCCTTGTTAATGGTAATTCGGGACAAGCCTAAAGTGGCTTTTTAACAAATCATAAATTACTGCAAATCTATGTTTA
The DNA here is from genome assembly GCA_030248155.1 of Sabatieria punctata. Classification (NCBI taxonomy): domain Eukaryota; kingdom Metazoa; phylum Nematoda; class Chromadorea; order Araeolaimida; family Comesomatidae; genus Sabatieria; species Sabatieria punctata. The sequence goes on along the minus strand of JASANB010000820.1, from coordinate 9,617 downwards.
CAATTTATTTATAAGCAAACTAATCGGTATACCAAGTAGCTGGCCATATAATCGAGGGAACAATTCTAACGATCTAACGAGGGGCATTTTAACGAAGCGCTACTGTATTTGCACGACCCAGCTAAATACATATAGTGTCTAATACGAATTTGGTTCTGTCTAACATTTATACTTAATGAGTTTATTGCACAGCAACATCATACAGTACATGTACTACAGTAGGGGGTTTGGTGGTTACCCCTAGATAGAAAGTGAAACCCTCTCACATCCCCGGAGAAAAAAATGAGGGCCCCTCTCCGGCCCCAAGATAGATGTACTGGTAAGTGGTTCCAGTACTAACAAACAAGCTCAGCAATCACTATTGTTAGCTTAAAATTGGTTTAGAAGGCGTTTGGTAAGTGAATTTGGTGTTTCCGCTGCTGATATTTAAGAGAAATCGCTGTATTTAGAAGCTGTTTTTGTTATTTTATAAGCTTGCTTTTAGCTCTTAAATGTTATTTGTATGCTCAAAATTGCGATTTTTAGCCATATTCTTGAATAAAACGCGGTTCAACAAAACAACAAAACAACAAAACGGTTTAAATAAAACAGAAGTTCAGGGTAATTCGTGTGTAAAAAGTTGACGCATGAACTCCAACGCTATCGCAAGAGTTTAGGCGATAATGTAATGTAACGTTTTTTCGGTGACCGGTTTTTGGTATTGAAATTACCAAATTTCACTTTTTTTGAAATTTCTCGAGAATTGCTCAAGCCTAGTGCACCAAATTTTAACACATAAAATTGCCCGAGTTTGGGCACCTACATATGGTCCACATTTCAGCCTATTTGGTCAAAATTTGCGGAAATGGCAGTGAAAAGAAATGTGATCATTTTTTCGGTGACCGGCTTTCACTAATGATTTAACAAATTTCACTTTTTTTAAAATTTCTCGGGAATGAGTCAAGCCTAGTGCACCAAACTTTAACAAATAAAATTGCCCGAGTTTTGGCACCTATGGTCCAAATTTCAGCCTATTTGGTAAAAATTGGCGGAAATGGCAGTAAAAAGAAATGTGATCATTTTTTGAGACACCCTGTAGTACATACCTTCTCATACATCGGTATGAGGAACAATTGCCTTGGGGATCACTTTTGGGAAACTGGCCTTTAGCAGTGGATGGCAAACCCACAGACCCTGCTGAATGACTAAGCGCATTTTTATTAGACAGAATATTTAGCTGGGTCATGTAATATATCAATCGAGAGCGTTAGAGTAGCTCTACGATTGGTATGCATCAAAGTTTTTATTGAAATGCCACATTAGTTCGCCGATTTTACCTGTTTTCCTAGTGGTCTGGCTTACGGTTACCAAACTGCAGACCATTACTAGGGCTTAACTAGCATCAAATGGATATAAAACGCAAAAGTGAGGTCATTTTCGGAATCGCGAGAATCTCAGCTATCGTTTGATGCCCGAAGCTATGCGATTTGGCGCACCAACCCGGCGGCAGACGTCAAAACATGTAAAAAAACCTTGATCGAAATTGGGTTATTTTCGACCGAAACTTTGGCTCACCGCTATTCTTGTGTAAGAGGTCGTATATCGATTTCGCTTATATGGCTGGAAAGCTCACGATGTTCTACGTCCAACGCACTACTACACGATGCTGTAACTTCAGGGGTATCAGAACAGTGCACGATTATAAAAGATACCGCAAATTTTTTTTGGAAAATTGAAACATGAATAACTCAAAAACGGGGCCGAGCCCAGAAAAAGTGAAAACACCATCGTGTAGAGGACGACGAGTTCTATCTACCCTAGAAGTATGGGCAAAATCCTGAATGTGGCCAAAAAATTTTTTTTCGACTTTTTGAAATTTCACTTAAAATCGATGCTATTCATGTGCACGTGAACCGATCAGCTCCAAACTTTGCAAGAGCGGTCGGCAAGGTAAGCATAATCTATGCTGAAAATATGAGCCCAATCGGTGCAAGTACACTATTCCTGGAGTCGAAAATGTCCAAAATCACGTTTTTGGCCATAAATACCGCAAGAGGTATCGGAGAGAAAAAATACCGCAGTGGTGGTGTTTTCTACTGAAGACCTATCGATTCATCACATAAAAAGTATAGGTCAGAAAATTTCATGTTCCGCCACCTGCCTGGGTTTTATAAAAAACGGCTCTTAAGTTAATATGGTAGGTTTTCGCGAATGGGGGTAGTGTCCCACAATTACCGAATGTTTTCTCAGAAAATCTGCAAATTGCTACCGTACTATCTCATGTTTTCGTGTTGAAAAACCCAAAGACTATGTCAAGTACAGCAGCTAGAAACAAATGGATCCAAGAAGATCGAAAAATTTTGCACAAAACAGAAACTGAGTGGATTCTGAATGGCCTTTAGAAGCTCTAATAATTCTAAAACGTCCAATAGTAGTGGGTTTCTTTCCATTTACAGCTGGGCTTCAAATATGTTGTGCTGTTTAAATTCAAAAGAGATAAAAAGAATTCTTTCAGCGCAAGCTCCCTGATTCACAGTCTCGCATCGTTGGATACCAAGACTGCCGGAAAAGTGGGGTATGTGTTCCGGCAACCAAATAAGACAAAATAGTACACAACTAAATTTGGTCTTATTTAGGCTTTACGCGATGTTGTACTACTTCGCTACAACGATTATCGCAGTAATAACTGGAATAATTTTGGTTGTTTCGATTAGACCGGGGAAGTACGGCACTGCACCCCCTCCTTCCAAAACCAAAGTTTGCCAAGGTAATTTTTAGATTTTGAAAGGTATCCAAAATTGAGTTTGTGTAAAGTTTATTTCTTACATATATATACACAATTCTGCCACTTTTAGGCACAATCCCATTGGACACTATTATGGATTTACTACGGTGAGATGGCTGCCAATGTTTTTTTTTTCAAAAAACTAAATTTCACTTATTTGTAGAAACATGTTTCCAAGTAATATCATGACTGCTGGGTTTACCTCGGTAAATTTTCTACTAAAAATCTATAATAAAGTAATTAGAAAGATTGTCCTAAGTTTTTTAGACTTCATCTTGCGTCACTTACGTGAAATGGAACAGCAGCAGCGGAGATGTAATTAGCGAATTGGATTACGATAGCTGGATTTCTCTGAATAAAAGTAAAGTCACTGCAATCAAACCATTTGAACATTAGCGATGTAAAAAGTTAATTTAATTGTAATTGAAGTTTGCATAGTAATTGGGTTGTTTAATTTTGTTCAAAGTCGAACGTACTTTTAATTGAGTTTCTCAATTTAGTACACCACACTCCCCGAACGTGGGGGTACCATTTATGGTGCCCTAGCCTACTGTAGATACCGGTACGTATCATATATGGTGCCAGTACCATAAACGGCGTTAAGTGCCTGACTGTCCTAATGTTAGGAAATCCGCAATATGTTATTATACCCAGAAAGGGAGAGTTATAAAACTTGTCAAACAAGGGTGTACAAGTAATACTATACCATAGTAAAAAAGAGGCCAAAATTTTATGAGATCTGGTTGTTTTACAGTGCAACCAGGGCAAGGAAATTTAAAAGTCATTCTGAGCGTACTAAAAACCATTTATTGTTCTGTTTACTCGCACAGACAACTCATAAAACCCTACTGGTGCTTGAAAATACGATGCAAACTGTTTTAGCTGCCAAAGCCCAATACCACGCGGACCCTTACCAAATGGAGAAAAGCAGCATGAATGTGCTGGGAGTAATTATATTCTCCCTTGTATTCGGTTTCATTATCAATCGAATGGGTTCCGACGGCGAGCCTCTAGCCAAGTTTTTCGCCGCATTGGAGGGCGCAGTTATGCGTATGATCACTCTGGTTATCTGGTAATACAATTGTAGGCCACAAAAAGACCGCCTGGCCATTTTTCGAGTTTTCCGAACAATTTCAAATTGCTGCCATTTCGACAATGTTCAACCGAATGAAATTATTTTTGGCACGATTACTGTTATTTGTTAAGAGTTTGTTTTTGCCAAGTCCTAGTCTGCTAGCCTTCTGTTCTGTTGCCTAGAGTTATGCCCTTCTGAATGGAATGGCCCGAATTTTCAGACGTCAATTTTGAACGTAAATATATCTCACGAACTCTTCATCGGATCTTTTCAAAATTTTACAGATTAACCGATCTTTATATGGGCTTAAGAACCTGAAGAGCTCAGCGTTCTAACACAACCGGTTAAAATCTGGCGCGATCATTATTTTCAGAGAACGTGAGAATTTGGCATTCTCTTCTCAAAAATGTATGTCATCAAATGAATTGAAAGCAGAGCTCCACGAACCAGTGGGGCCGTGGATTACAATCGCCTCACTCAACTCAGGCAACACATTGAACACCTATAGGTTATACAGTCGTGCTTTATGTTTGGAGGGTACCACCCTCTTTTGGCAACGCTAATTTTTCACCTTAACTGAAAGTAAAAATCGGCCAGATTTTAAATGGTTGTGCTAGATAGTTGACCCCTTCAGAATTTTTAGTCCATGTATAGAGTGGTTAACCTGAAAAACTAGGGAAAAATCTTTTGAAACCTGATAATTCGGATCGCAGTTCATTTCGGAAGGGCATAACTCCAGGCTACAGAAGGCTAGCAGGCTATACGACATGGCCAAAACAAGCTATAAACGAATAACAATATTCTTGCCAAAAATCTTTTCATTCGGTTGAAATTTGACACAATGGCGCCCATTTGAAATTATCGAGAAAAGGCTAGACAGGTTGTCTTTTTATAGCCAACACAGTAGCTTACAAAAGATAATTTACTTTCAAAACAGAAGCTCGATTTTAGGATCTCACCTATCGGTATAATGTTCCTAATTGCGGCGGCAATTGTGAAAATGAATGACTTAGTCGAAGAGATGGGAAGGTTAGCCATGTACATAGTAACTGTGTTAGCTGGACTACTTATTCACGGATTCCTTACTCTACCAATTCTATTGGCGGCGCTGGGAAGGAGGAACCCTCTCAAATACACCTACGGGATGCTTCAAGCCCTGCTTACTGCTTTTGGAACAGCCTCCAGGTTTTACATGTTATGATTTTTTATAATAAAACAAACTAAAAATTGTTTCAGTTCGGCAACCATGCCAGTAACGTTGGAATGTCTGGAAGAAAAGAACAAGATCCATAAAAAAGTCACAAGATTTGTCATTCCACTGGGAGCCACTATGTGTGTGATTTCCTTATGTAAACAAATACTAAACTTTATCCCTGCAGAAATATGGATGGAACTGCTCTCTATGAAGCGGTTGCAGCGATTTACATTGCCCAAGCTACCAATCAAGACTTGGACTTTGGAAAAATTGTCCTTACTAGGTTAGTATTGTTCAGATCATTGACTAAACAGCTTTATGCAAATTTTTGTAGCTTGACCGCCACCTTGGCAAGTATCGGAGCGGCTGGAATACCGGAAGCCGGCCTAGTCACTATGGTTATGGTGCTGATTGCTGTGGGGCTGGATCCCGCTCTCATTACCCTCATTATTCCTATTGATTGGTTTTTGTGAGTCAAACAAACGAAAACAAACGAATTAACAAAGTCAACAAACAAACAAACAAACAAACAAACAAACAAACAAACAAACAGACAGACAGACAGACAGACAGACAGACAGACAGACAGACAGACAGACAGACAGACAGACAGACAGACAGACAGACAGACAGACAGACAGACAGACAGACAGACAGACAGACAGACAGACAGACAGACAGACAGACAGACAGACAGACAGACATAACACAAACTAAAACAAGCAGACAAACCAACCAATCAACCAAACCAAACCAAGCCAACAAGCAATTCAACGACCAAACCAAGAAATTATATCAAATCAATAAAACAATCAACAAAACCGACCAATAAGCAAATCAACAAACAAACAGCAAATCAATTAAAAAACAAAAAGCCAACCAACAAGCAAACAAACAAGCAATTTTAATTGCCCCATTTAGATGTTAAATCATTTAGGGATCGTGTGCGTACCACGATCAACGTACATGGCGACAGCTATGGAGCAGCGATTGTTCAGCGACTCTGTGCTAAACAACTGAAGTCAGGAGATGCAGAATCCAACCAAATCCATCATCCGGGCGAGTACTGGACTCCGGCTCCCGCTCACAAAGAGAACGGTTTCACTGTACGAGAGCCAAATGGTATAATCGAAACTGATACAAGCAGTCACATTTCTGTTATCAGTCTGCAGTGAGTTGTTGACACTGCTTCCAGTCAAGCTGTGATTTACTCTATGCTATCCATCTACGCATTACTTTGCAATCTCTATCCAGTACCGGACACAATCCCCACCTCAGTGACTCAAAGACCTGTTTATTCCACTCTTACATGTAACTAAGGAGGAGGACAGGGTTAGGGAGTCTGGTCCCACCAGCTTGGGTGGTTTGAGGCCAAATTCGGGAGAGTAGATTGCTAAAAATGGCAAAAAAGCGCTAATTCAGGTTCAGATACAGGTAGAAAGCGCTGTTTTACAGAAAATTTTAGTGTCTGAAATTGTAAAAGGTTGCAAAAATTTAGTTGCCAGAAATATCAGCAGAAGGTGTAAAGAAATCGTCTATGGGAGGCAATGTACGTAGTTCCTGACTGGTTTTGTGTCCTAATCAAATATTACCGGCTCGAAAGTATGAAGAAATATGCAAGCTTTCTGTCAGATTATAGAACTCGAACAACTTTTTTTATCACGACCATTTTTGTTCATTAATCTTAATTCTACGTTTGAGTGTCTGTCATACTTTCGAGTTGTTGTCTATATTATCTATTTATATCTGAACTGTTAAATGGATACAATACTCAGAATTTTTCTGCACCAATTCTAATCGCCTATTAATGAGCTTAAAAATAGTAAAATTCATGGAATGCTTTACTACCATATATACAGACAACTAACAGAGATGGCACAAGCAGCACAAAAGGCATTCATTTGACGAATCAAACCAGTAACCCCAGCCCATCACCAAATGGCTATTCGTCACAATGAGCAATCATTTACATCTTTGGTCATGTTGCGTTCTTCACTTTCTGCTGAAGTAGTAAGCTCCACCGATGAAGCCCGCTGTAAGAATCACCAAAACAGCCAGAGCAGCCATCAGACCTCCTGAAGACATGCAGACTCCTTGTTCTTGAGAAAGCAGTGGCTCGTATCGGTAGTGCTGAGGCAGTGGAGCACGGTGCATCAGCTCATTTGGCAGTGACACCTGAAAATAGAACAAAATAAGACAGAAATAGAACAAAAAACGAACAGAATTTGCCAATAATTGAACGAAATAGTACAGAAATAAGACAGAACCTGTTCGTCAACATCCAAGGTGTTGAGCTCAGTGCGAACATCACACAAGCAGGGCTCTTCCTCGACATTACGAGGACGTCTGCGACCTCCGGTTCGTCGACCGCTTGGGCGAACTGCGGCAGCTGCACCAGCTGCTCGACCCTTCTCGATTGGGTTCCTGGAGATTGCACGACCTCCGGCTGAACCATCGCCGCTCCCTCCTGGTGTTTGGCAGTTAGGTCGCGGACAATCTTGGTTCGGTTCCTGCAGTTTGACCGCTTTATACTCTGTTTTAGAGTGAAACCCAGATTAGAAATTGCAATCGACGCTCTGGACTGACTTCCAGGCTCCTCTAACATGGTACAAAGTTTAAGCACAGTTTTTAGCTTGCAAAAGTCGCCCTACACTATTTTTACAGTAAGACGTCTAGAAAGCTTTTGGGAAAATAATGTATTCGACGCTCCTAACTCGATTTGACGCTCCTACCTTGACAGTAATGGTGATCTGACACTGGAAGAAGAGTTGCGGTCTGTCGGCGTATTTGAAGACGTGAGCCTCGACTCCGCCCACTAGATCGGATGGATATTCGAGATTGTTCAGGAGGTATCTGTCCAGGGCGCAGCCTTCTTCGTTCAAAATGTCAACAGTGTCATCGTTTCCATCGTTGACAAAGCAGCTGTGCACGAACATACAGAAGGTGTCGACTAAAATAAAATAGATTTAAAATAACAGAAGAGCAAAGTCGATATTTTTACTTGTCTCAGTGTCGCAAGTCCATTTATGGTAAACCTGCTGACCAATAAGGGCATACTGTACTGGCTGACCGGTTGGACCTCCTTCTAGGATTTCGTACCGGCACACTGGCATAGGCACCACTTGAGTTCGGAAATCGGTGGTGATCATGCTGAAATAATAATGTATTTGACGCTCCTAGCCTTAAATAAAAGCAGTTTTACAAAAAAATGTATTCAACGCTCCTACTCATAAAATCAATTAAAAAAACTGATACAGTGCAGCAGAGATGTTTTTTGAAAAATGTATTCGACACTCCTACCTCACTTCGATGTCTGTACTGACAGTCTTGTCAGCTTCCATGTAGAAGCACTGGATTTTGTAGGCGCGGTCGACTTTGGTCAGGAACAGCGGGTGGAAGGAAATTACCACTGTTACACTGACAAAGATACCCTTGGGGTTGAGCGATCGAGTCCGGGAAACGGCGCATCCACTGTCAAACGGAAGATTGATTCCGGCCACCTGGCGTCCTCCCTCGTCGTTTCGACAAGCTTGATTCGAATAGAGATTCTAAAATTTAAGCTCAACTAATTATTTCAAAAGGCTTCTTGAATGAAAGATAAAATAACCAATTTGACCAATCAACAAAACAAATCATTCTGTTTTCAGGGAAACTTTGGAACAAAACTATGACGGGTTGACGTATTATCTGGAAATTAGAGTTAATTCTTTCCAGAATTGAAATCGACCTCAGTAAATTTTGAAACCTAACCAAAATGGGTTTACCAACCTTCACATAAACATGTCCTTCGAAGGCGTTCTGAGTGTTGAAGTTGATGGTGATCGACGTCGGCCCACACTCGATCTCCGGATCACCCTCCACACCATTGTCCACGGGAATGGCGGCACACAAGCCAACCAAAGCGAACAGAATCAAGCCTTTGATCATGATTTTCAGAAGAATCTCCACTCGATGGCATGTCGGGACCTTGGAACGGCTCTAATTTATACTAATCCTAAGGGGTCAGGTCAGTAGGAAGAGGTTGTTTTGTTGCGGCAAAAAATCGACAGATTTAAACCGATGGACGAGAGTAGAGTGTACCATCAAATTAAGAGCATCGGGTCAATGTCAGAGTGTGGTGTCAAGGTTAAAGTGACAAGTGGCGTTTAGTCTAAAAATAAGTGACAGTCGCTGATCTATGCCCCATTCACTGGCCGACCGATCGGTGGAGTGTGAAAACGGGAGTGCACTTTTTTGTTGACAGCCCGACTGTTCTGACACGGATTTTAGGCACAAAAATTGACCTATCAGACGGGTAGTAGACTCGTAAATTCGTCATGATCAGTGTCAGATGGCAACATTGTTTTGGATTAGTTTGGCTGGTTCAAAATGCACCCACATTTAACCCTTTGGGGAAGACTCCACGCCGTATGGCGTATGAAAATTAGCGCGGTATTGGAGCACTGTCCCGATTAGGAACAATATCGTAAGTCAATATCAGAACTGCTACCGAATTAGCGTTTCCAATCTTCTCTGGGGGCGTAATATTGAAATCGGCGCGATTAGCCGAGTTCTACAAATCTGGAGCCGATTAGGATCTGATT
>JASANB010000819.1:0-59440 GCA_030248155.1 Sabatieria punctata | reverse complement strand
GTCCAGAAGCACGGATAGGTCGCAAGCGGGGCAGCCCAACTGTCAGGGCTGTTTAAACTAGCCGCGCTATGTCCCTGGTTAATTGCAATGGATAGGCAAGAGCTGAGCGCAAGATAATTGACCTCTGCTGGCCCACTAATAATAATTGGCCTTGGTCTGCAGGCTCTTCTCATATAATAATTGCTATCGTCAGCGCTCTTGCTATTTACTCGTGTTAAGCGGCGTTTATACTCCTACTGCAGTAGCTACTGCAGTAGGTTGGCCGACTCCTTCAGTAGTCTTCAGTAGGAGTATAAACACCCGCGCCCGCGCCGCCGCGCTACTGCAGTAGCTACTGCAGTAGTTAGCTACTGCAGTAGGAAAAACTACTGCAGTAGTAAATAGAAAATTTTCTATTTCCTACAGCAGTAGGTCGCCGGAGAGGCGCATTTAGGTGCGGTTTTTTGCACTTTCAAAAGCATTTGAGGTATGAAGTGGGTTTCTGGGCACTGGCAGAATATTTTTTTTGTTTCTAGTCCGATCAGCATTTATTTTTCAATGGAATACAGCAACATTTTCACTTCCTGATGTTTGTTGACTTGTTAGCTTTTTGTAAATCTCTAGCTCCACTCTAAGTTTATTAATATAATACGATAGATAGGTGTTGTCAGATGTTGCAAAAGTTTCTGTCCGGGTGATTATGTCCATATCTGCGTCGATCACTACCAAACGGTCGAGCCTTTTTACGTTTCTGGGACGGGTTCTGGGTGTGAACATGACGCTAAAAATGTTTTCTGCTGCTATCCTAGTGCCTTTCTGAGCTTAATCCATCATTTCCTCGTATAGCTCCCGTGGGAACAACAGAATTATTTCTTTTTTCTTCTTTTTTTTCATTGGCTTTAGTTTTACACCGGGAGCTGGCATGGATGTTTTGTATTCTGCTCTGACCACTGCAGAAGTGTATGTGATTCAGGTTAGAGGAGGGCGTGTATTCGCCAGCCTTCGCCAGCCTGTAAAATAGAGGCAGAGAAGAGCGCAAAACCTACTGCAGTAGTGTGTCTTCAGTAGAGTATAAACGCCGCTTTACTGTTATAGGACACAGTCGGAATAGATAGTTACTCTAGTAATTCCGTAGTCATAACTACACAGAGAATAAAATCAGGGGCTGGTAGCATAAAGGTGTCTAAGTGGTTAGACTAGTCTAAATGTGGCCAGGTCAAACTGATTAGACCGACTTTCAGTTAGCCGGTTGCACAAAAGTCAAAGGATTCACGCAGTAAATAGACCCAAAGACTGGTCTAACCGGTTAGACTCCGCCGGAGGTGTCTAAATGACTTAGACCAACCAAAATAAGCAGCTGTCACCTTGGCATTTATAAATTAACTGTCGCGGAAGAACTAGAACAGTGCAGCTTACCTCACATAACATTCTCTTGATCGTACATCGGCAAAAACTTTCTGCCATGCATGTGCTTGTTAATTGACGTAATAAATGCTGTAAAAAACCAATTTCAAAACTGGTGGATCGATTGGAACTGCAGCTATTTTTCAGTATGTATCCCTGCTCAAAATCATCCATTTACTGATAGCTGGTTCGGCAATGCAGTTGGATGATTGCTAGCCTTCTTTGCGTATGTACACTAATAAATTGCCTGACTGCACCACATACACATAGAAAGTACACAGCACAGGGCCAATAGAAAGAAAAGGTAGAATCCTGCCGATTTTGTTGTAAATTCTACCGACCGACATACATTGTACCGGCAGTACTTTATTGCATGTACCAAAGGTCTTTGAAGTACCAGTCTTGGCTACAACGAGTGACAATTTTAGAAATATCGTCGAAACATTTTGTTCACATGTTCGGCAATTAGTCTCTGACTGGCAAATGCTTTTTTAGTTTGTAATCCTTCTAATTGATAGCTGATACTCGGTTTTCTTAAACAATGCAGCTGATAAACAGCTGGTAGACTAGTCAAAATGCGCGATAGACTAGTCTTACAAAAAGCCTAGTCTAACGGTACGTTTACAAAACGCGGCTTTAGCTTGGTCTTTAGATAGACCAGTCCATCGGCATTTAGACCAGTCTTAGCCCTTAGACTAGTCTAACAGTTAGCCACTTTTATGCTAACCGCCCCCTGGAGTCAAGCGTACTGGTCGATTACCATCTTCTCTACGGAACAATCGCACCTTTTGTCTTTGTAATTCAGGCACGAACAAAAGGCTAAGCTGGAGCGCGATCGGGAAGAGCAAGAGTGTATAGCGGAAGAAAAGTATGAGCAGGCTCGGCAGCGTGAAAGAGAGGAAGAGCAGTTGCGCGGCATTGGAGGAAGTCGAAGAAGAGCCACAACAAAAACATCATTTTGTACAGATAGCAGCACCAAGACGAGAAAGTGCGACTGTTCCGCAGAGAAGATAAGTGGCAATCGACCAGTACGCTTGACTCCGGGTTTTATTCTATGTATAGTCATGACTACTAAACTACTAACTGTCTATTCCTACTATGTTCTATAACAGTAACACGAATATATAGCAAGTGCGCTGACGATTGTAATTATAAGAGAATAGCCTGCAGACCAAGGCCAATTGTTACGAGTAGGCCAGCAGAGGTCAATTAACTTGCGCTCAGCTCTTGCCTATCGATTGCAATTAACCAGCGACATAGCGCGAGTTTAAACTGCTCCCGCTAGTTGGGTTGCCCCCACAGACGACATCAAAGCTTCTGCATCCAGATAATTAACAGGACTGTCGAGAAGAATTTTCCATCAAAGCTTCATCCCGTCTCTTTTGAAGAAAGCATCTTTTAACCAATTTTTATGCTACAAAAACTTCTAAAAAAGGCTGCTGAACAACTACATTTATCTGTACATAAGCCGAAATTCGAGTTTCCGGCTCATTTTCAGCTCGATACCTCGGGTTGTGTCGATTTTTCTTGCGAGCATTGCAAAAAATTTTCCATATGTGCCTTAACCTTACTATTTGGTCTTGTAGTACCATCTCATTTGAATGGTTTTTGAACAGGTTCTGTTATTATTCCAGCAATACAGCACAAAACTGAGCCAAATTAAGTTGGCGGTTGGGCTGCTTGATCGGCTTCTTGCCCATCGGTCATGAACCCATTTATCTAGTTGATCCGTTGCCATTGCCTTGACACTCTAGTAGATTTGTTTTACTGTTTATCTCGATTGAGTTTCATCGTTGCACTGAGAGCTCCATCGGCAAACAAGTGGATATTTCGGTTGCAGGCAATGAGGACATATTATAAAATATTTCGGAGTCTGTCAGGGTTGTCGCAGCTGCTTGGCAATGTTTCGGCTGTGGTGTCTGCCACGACAGCGGTGGTGGCAAGTAAACCGCCTGCAGCTGCGCATTATAAAAGAGATGATCGATCTTCCTTGACCGTTGGTTGCAACCCTGGAAAGCAGCGCAAAGCCATATCTTCGGTCAGATTAAGGGCTACCGATCGGTTAGCTAGGGTTTGCGGTTTGTTTGGGAGAGAGCAAAATCGGCGGACGGACAGGGAAGTGGTCGTAGGCAGAAAATTCAACCAGCCGCGAGATGCGGTTCCCCAAGCTTGCAACAGTGGAATCTAGAGAAACGACCTACATGACGCCGCGAGATTTCTTGGACTCCGTCACTCAAGAAGTGCCCAGATGCAACCAGTTGCAAAGCCCTTTTCATGCTCGTGCTAAAACATGCTACAAGCTGGCATTTCTTGTCGGACTGCCACGCTTGAAGGACGAACGCGACTAAATTTCGAGTCAACTCGAAGCAAATGTTGGCGCAACAGAAATGCTGGCTGCCGGCATTTTTCACACGAGTATATGCATCTTGACTATTTCGACTTCACCGAAAAATGTTTGCAAAAAATAAAATCCGGACACCAAAAATCAAAGTTCGCTCGAAACTCTTCGAAAATGAGTCGGTAAACAAAGAAGGAACGAGAATTTCCGGACAAGACCCGATCATGATCGCTGATATCGAACACAGGGCCACCGTGCTCTGTGTAGTTCATCAACGCCAATTTTTTTGTATGGATCGTTTTCCCATCAACACATTTTCAACACAATATTCATTCGGGGTCCTACCACGAACGTCACACACTCAGTACAATGGACACAGACATGGTAAACTCACGTTGGCAGGCAACACGCCGAGTCCCCACCAGTACAAAAGATGTGAACACTTTCTTTTCTTTTAGACAAGTGCACAATTCCCTTTTTTAGACAGCTTCAACACCCACAGCGCCCATGACAACTGCAGTGTGAAAACAGCGTACACTTTGGAGCCGTCAACAACTGGAACAGCGTGTTCGAATCAGTGAACACTCCTTTAGACAGTTAACATCAACTGAAAACATGGGAACACATCGGCAACTTGCCATGGTCTCCCATTCTAAAGTGGTGCTTCCATGACTGTAGTTGGAGTTGGTGTTGATCAGCTTAAAATGGTGTTCGCGCTAAAAAGAGGTGTTCCTTCGATTGCAGTTGGGTTGACCGTCCAAAGGTATGTTCGCCTGCAGCAGGTGTTCACATTTTGTACTGGTGTTGACTTAGGTGTTGCCTGCCAATGTGAGATGTTCATGTCTGTGTCGATTGTGTATGTGATGTTCGTGGTAAGTGTATCAAATGAATGTTGTGTCGAATGAACATGTGTGAAAAACGAACACAAATATGGATCAGATTTTGAGAACATTTAGGATTGGATCGGCACAATTTGCTGATCCACACAGAGTGAACTTGATCACCAGTAGTTGTGTGCATGTTGTGATCGCCATTTGTTTCATGTTCAATGTTCGGTTCCATATGGAAAGGGTGAATTGGGGGCGGTTAAGGGTGTTGTTAGGCTCTTTTTGGAAAAAGTGTTTTTTGAAGGCTCATTTCGAAAATTCTTTTTTTTATTTTATTCATAATATGAAATTTTGGGGAAAATCTCTGAATTTAGCCTCAGATATTACATTGGTGCAGTGCAGTTCTCTATCACTTTGATGGGTTGGGTTCGGTTCGTCGTATGACTACGGTTCGCCGACGCTCCATTCGTCGACTTCAGCCCGTCGACGCTCGGCTCGTCGACCGTTCGGTTATTCGACTGTTCGGCTCGTCGACGCTCGGCTCGTCGACGCCCTGTTCGTCGAATGTACACTTATTCCCTTGGGCTGTAGTCGGTCCTGGTCGGCTTCTACTGTGGCGAAGTAAGAGTCAATTAAAAGCTCATTGGGCAAACCAAAAAAATGACCGGAGGTAACGATGGCCATGAAAGAAAGGCCATCGACTGCCGTCATCCCAGTGGATAGAGGTAAATGCTATGATACTGTGCTAACGAAGCGCAACGCTACGGCGTTCGTCCATGACGGCTATGTCGCCGCTTATGTAGTGCAGAAACGACCGCCTGTTACGGGTTAGATCTTTCAATAATTTCTGCCTTGAGCGACAACATTTTTGTATGGACAGCCTTTACATGACTGACAGTAGTAGGTATTATTATTTCTTGTAGATTGTAATGTTGATTTGGCTTGGTGGCTATGCGCATTTGTCCTATTGCCCTAGGCCTGGTTTATAGAACTAGTCTTACTAATTGATCCCGAGCTGTCACTCAAACGGGGTCATGTCTGTCAGCGGTCACAAAGCCTCATCAATGATCTAAGAACGCGCATTGCCTGCAGTCATACCGTAGCCTTCCTAAAATGCCTGCACGCGCTGCCTAGAAATCTACAGTTCCATCTATTACACTATTAATTTAGGTTGAATGCGTTTCCGTGCATCACAACTATGCTCCTGACCCAGGCAAAGTGCTTGTGATTCTACCTATGTATGTGAATAAACAATTATGGTGGCCAGTTACCCTCCTCCCGTCATTTTTGGTTTGGCCAATGAGCTATTAAGTGATTAGCGCTACGCCGAACAATTAGAGGCCCGCCGGACGATCACAGGCCGGCCCGGCCGGACTATTACAGGCCAAGTGAATAAATTTTAGTTCGACGAACAGAGCGTCGACGAATCGAACAGTCGACGAACCGAGCGTCGACCAACCCGAACAGTCGACGAACGAAGCGTCGACGAACGAAAGTCGACGAACCGAGCGTCGACGAACCGAAGTCGACGAACCGAACCTATCCCCAATTTCATGCCTGTTCTAACCCTAAAAATAGGTTTTAAAGGGCAGCAGCCACTCTGTGAGCAATGCTGCAGGTAGAATATCGACTCTCAGGCTGTAACACTACATATGTTTGAACCAAAGTATCAGCTTTTGTATATAAAGTTGCTTCTGATGCATCCTTGCATCTGCTAGAAGCTATATTTCATGCAAGAAAAAATTTTGAAAAAATTTCGAAATGAAAAATTTTCATAAAAAAGCTTTTTTTGGCTTTTTTGGCTTTCAAAAAAAAATTTTTTTAAACTCTAGTTAACAGTCAGACATTTCTGATGGCACCTATGGTTAGCTTGAAGTGAGAGTGCCGATGAATCCCTGACTGTGTACCTAAAAGCTGCGGATGTAGTTGGTTTGGTTTCAGACCGCATGTCGCGTCGAATGTTGTCAACGGATGAGGTGGATTCGATGCTGAGGAAGACTTCCGGTCATCGGAAAGGTTCATCCCGACTGTTCCGCGACTTGGACATTAGAGAATCCATCTCTACCCAATTCGAATGTTGTTTCTTCTCTCTGTGTTCCCTGTACGTTTTTTTTACGTCGCTCTTCGCCCAACGCCAACACAAGTTGGGGAGTTTTGTGTCAGTCACGGAAAATTTTGATACAGTAGAAGTTGTCGAGAATCACCTTCAGTACACCATTTGAAAATGGTACTTCTGACTTTCCAGAACTACTGTAACTTGAAATTTACCCTCAGAAACCGTTAAAGCGTGTTTTCAAAGCCATTTTTAAACTTTTTCACCTTGTTGGATTTCCTCATTCTGGTTGGTCAGGGAAGTACCTTTGGCAGGACCTGTTGGCTGCTGTGTTCAGAGCCGAAGAACGGTTTCCAATCGCCTTCAACATGTTTGACATGGACGGCAACCAGCAAGTGGACAAGCAAGAGTTTCTCGTGGTAATGGGCCGGTGTTAGGTGACTGAGCAGCTGTCTATATCGTGTCACTAAGTTCTCTGGGTTAACGGTCTGTTGCTTTCTGGTTGCGTCTTTGCGTTTGCTAAGGTCAGCTTCTGTTTCAAACAACGACTGGTTTACCTGCTTACGGAACGGCAAAATCGCCAGACTCGACGACCCTCGTGGCGAGATTGGTTCTGCTTCGGTTCTCTGCTCTCCGTTAACTCCGCAACTGACTGCGCTCTTTGTCTGTCTGTCTGTCTGGCTCAATCTCTGATGATTTTCCTTTGTATCGCACCACGTTTCCAGTTCTTTTCGTTACAACACCACGGTCGTCCATTTGTTGGCCTTTCTTTACTTTGTGTCCTAACGCTGACCACCTGCTGCTGACTGAGCTTCGGGTGTTGCGTGTGGTGTGGCTGTTGTGGAGAGTGACTACTTATAGCTTGAAAATCTGGTGGCGAGTCGCGACAGACCCGACTCAAAATGGCCGAGGAAAGTGCCGAAGACGACTTGAAGGGGAAAGGACGTTTGGCATGTACGTACCCTATGTGCGTAGGTGATGGTGACACGAACGTAGTCTGTCAGGTGTCTCTAGAGTTGGTGAGCGGTGTGGTTGGTGAAGTGAATTAAACCGGCACTAATAAGTGCATGCTACTTCCCCACCTCCCGGGCCCTTGATACTAAATCAGTTTTCTGTAGAACATTGAATTTGTGTCTATAAACTGTCTCTAAACAGTCAGGCATAATGGTACTGGGCTACTATTAGTCCTGTGGGCACTGCGGTGGTACTGGCAGCGAAATTTTAGCAAGTCGTAGTCATCGGTGCCAAACAAGTAGGAGTACCCGATTGCCCAAAACAGTGCTCGAACATTGACAGTCAGGCACTTAACGCCGTTTATGGTACCGACACCATATATGGTACCGGGGTCCAGGGTAGTGGTACCATATGGAACTTTATAAGTATGGTGCCCCACGTTCGGCGACTGTGGTGGTACCATATATGGTACGGGTACCTAGGTAGTGATACCGTATATGGTACCGGCACCTTATATGGTGGTGTCTGTCTGTCGGTACCAAAATGGCGTTAAGTGCCTGACTGTTGCAGTAGCCATCTGCCGTTAAGTGCTTGACCGTAATAATCTTCGTAATATTTTAACAGTTGCTTTCAGGAATGGCGAGGAACTCAAACGAACAAGAGGTGCAAGACACACCCCCCACACCCCCCCCCCCCCCCCACCCCCCACAACCCCCCCACACCCCACCCCACCCCCACCCCCAACCCACACACCCCCCACAACCACAACCAAACCCCAACAAAACAACACCCAACCACAACACCAACCCCCCCACCCACCCACCCCACACACACACAACCACAAACAACACCCCCCGCCCTGCCGGGTTCTCTTCCCTCTTTTCCCCCCTCTTTCCTCCCCTTTTGCCCCCCCTTTTCCCTTCTCCTCGCGCTCTTTCGTCCCTTTCTCTTCTTTTTTTTTCCTCCTTCTCCCCCCTCCTTCCCCCCCCCTCTCCTCCCCTCCCCCTCTTTCGTCCTCCCCTTCCCCCTCCCCCTCCTCCCCCCCCCCGCTCCTTTTCTCTTCCTTCTTCTTCCTTTCTCCCCCCCTTCCCCCCCTCCCCCCTCTCTCCTTCCTTCCTCTCTCTCTCCTTCTTCCCCCTCCTCCCCCCCCCCTCCCCTCTCGGCCCTTTCCCTTCCTTCCCCCTCCCCCCTTCTTTTCCCCCCTCCGTTTTCCTCTCTCTCTCTCTTCATTTTTTTTCTTTTCCCCTCCCCCCCTTCCCCCCCTTCCTCCTCCCCCCCCCTCCCTCGCCCCCTCCCCCCCCCCCCCCCCCCCCCTTCTCTTCCCCCTCCCCTCCCTTCCCTTTCCTTTTTTCCCCCCCCTCTCCCCTCGCCCCCTCCCCCCCCCCCTCCTCCCTCCCCTCCCTGGCCCCCCCCCTCCCCCCCCCTTCCCCTCCCCCCCCCCCCCCCCCCCCCCGTGCACCTTTGGCGAGTTTTTCCCCCCCGTCTCCTTTCCCCCCTCCCCCCGCCCCCCCTCCTCCCCTCCTCCTCTCCCCCCCCTCCCTCCCGTCCTCCCTTCCTCCCTCTCCTCCCTCCCCCCCCCTTTCTCCCCCCTCCTTCCTCCCCCCCCCTTCGCCGTCCCCTCCCCCCTCCGTCTCTCCCTCCTCCTCCTCCTTTCCCCCCCCTTTTTTTCCTCTCTCGCTCCCCCGCTTCTCCTCTCCTCTCCCCCTCTTTCTCCTTGTCTTCCTCCCCTCTCTCCTCTCTCTTCGTGTGTTTCCTCCCCCTTTCCTTCTTCTTTCTGTTTTCCGTTTCTCCTTCCGTCTCTTCCTCCCTTTTTTTCCCTTTTCCTTCTCTCCCCCTTTTCCTTTCTCTCCTCTCCGCAGTCGTGCTGATTCCTATGTACAGGAATAAACAATTTGAGAAAAAAAAAACGATGGCACCTGTCCTTCTTATACTGTATGAACATACGTAGACAGTTTGCACGGTTACTGGATCGATTGCCTTAGGCCTCTACTACTGTTGTTTGGTGTATTGGATTTTCCTAATGTGTATGTGTATACACATTTATTGCAAATGGGTATGGTAAATTGTGTATACAAATTCAACAAAACATGTGTATTTTCGTGTGTATTTTACTGAAAATGCAATTTTTGCCCAGATTTCCAGCTAGAAATGCTAGCAAAACCGAATTTCTCAATGTGCATTGCTTAAAACCTTGCTCCATAAACCCTTTGCAGGTTTAACATAACTCATGAATGCCTCTTAATACACCAACGCACAGGTCTCTACGCAAAAGTTCGATTTTCAACTTGACATAGGGATGGGATAAGGGCGGAGACTTGATCGAATCAGAGACTGACTCTTAAGGCTTTATGAGAATATCTACTGTTTATTACTGCTGCAAAAACATTGAAATTTTGTATTACTATTGCGGAAAAATTAGCCTTCAACAATGCAGTTTTGCAAGCACTTTTCAGGCAACAATGACCAACTTTCTCCGGACCAGACACAAAATTCCCTGACTTTTCCGTGACCATTTAAAAATTGCCTGACTTGACCCTGACCTAAGCAAACGAATCCTGGATTAAACTCGGAATTTGGCACAGAAACACTAATCCGGCACCGGCACTACACATCAGCAAAAAGATTCACAAAAAGTACAGCAGACTACATAGAGCATAGAACTGCAGACAAAACAAACCATCCATCACTCATCTGTCACAGCACAAGCAAGAGCAGAAGACCAGAAATGGCAATGAGTTTAAAGCAGTCACAAGACTCATTCTACAGAGTCTCACAGAAACAATAGATAGGAGACGTTGTGCATAGACTAGGCAGGTAGTAGGTATCAGTAAGTCTTCATTTGTTCGCGAACACACGATTTGAACGCTTTCCATCCCGAAGCATTACCGACCAAATGCGACTAAAAACATACACACATGTCTTGGCGCAAAGTCTGCCTGAGTTTTCATTTCTATAGCACAGAACCGCTCCAGAAAGCAGTTAGCTGCCTACATGCGACTAGTCCAGACGCAGGAAAACGAACCCTGAATCCTCTGTGTATTCTGTCTTTCATGACAGCAATGAATTCGTCGTAGCTGAGACTGCCATCATTGTTGACATCGAATATCTGGAAGACCGTGTTGACCAGGTGTCCGTCAAGTGCATAACCGGTAGAGATTTTGACAGCGCGCGAAAACTCGGCTAAACATTAAATTGCTGTCAAACCGACAATTCTCTCTCACACTTGCTCACCCTGCGAGACAGGGAGGTCGGCGAACGTGTACAGCTTAACGGCGATAGTGAAATCGTCCAGGTTATTAAGGAACTGGCAAAAATTACGGAACTGCTCGAATGTAATACCCTGGAAAGAGCAATCTAACAAAATTGCCGCGTACGTGTCTGCACCTTTTCTTCTGGAATGCGCTCTCGGACTTGGCGCAAGTAATTTTCGTAGTCGTCCATGTGCACCACCGTGTAGCGCAGCAACAATTTTGCAAAGTCCAGTTCAGTGATTGTGGCTTTGCCTCGCGAAAATTCGTTGAACTCAATCTCCAGCACTTCCGTCTGCAGGTTGTCGTAGAACCTGAAACTACGGCCGGCGTCGCACGCAAACCATCGGCGTCAAAATAAAGCGTCACCTTTGAAAATCTTCGAACGACACCACATCTGCCCCTCTGCGACCGAAAAAGTGTCGCAACAGGGTGGTGTCTTGCACCTCTTGTTCGTTTGAATTACTCGCCGTTTCCTGAAAGCAACTGTTAAAATATTACGAAGATTATTACGGTCAAGCACTTAACGGCAGATGGCTACTGCAACAGTCAGGCACTTAACGCCGTTTATGGTACCGACAGACAGACACCACCATATAAGGTGCCGGTACCATATACGGTATCACTACCCTAGGTACCCGTACCATATATGGTACCACCACAGTCGCCGAACGTGGGGGCACCATATATGGTAAAGGTACCATATGGTACCACTACCCTAGGTACCGGTACCATATATGGTGTCGGTACCATAAACGGCGTTAAGTGCCTGACTGTGCAATGTTCGGGCACTGTGGTGGGCAATCATGGTACTCCTACATTGTTTGGCACCGATGACATACGACTTGCTTAAAATTTCGTGCCAGTACCACCGCAGTGCCCAACGAGGGACTAATAGTAGCCCAGTACCATTATGCCTGACTGTATTAGAGACAGTTTATAGACACAAATTCAATGTTCTACAGAAAACTGATTTAGTATCAAGGGCCCGGGAGGTGGGGAAGTAGCAGCATGCGCACTTATTAGTGCCGGTTTAATTCACTTACCAACCACACCGCTCACCAACTCTAGAGACACCTGACAGACTACGTTCGTGTCACCATCACCTACGCACATAGGGTACGTACATGCCAAACGTCCTTTCCCACTTCAGAGTCGTCTTCGGCACTTTCCTCGGCCATTTTGAGTCGGGTCTGTCGCGACTGCGCCACCAGATTTTCAAGCTATAAGTAGTCACTCTCCACAACAGCCACACGTACACACACGCAACACCCGAAGCTCAGTCAGCAGCAGGTGGTCAGCGTTAGGACACAAGAAGTAAAAGAAAGGCCAACAAATGGACGACCGTGGTGTTGTAACGAAAAGAACTGGAAACGTGCGCTGACGAACGACTACAAAGGAAAATCA
Organism: Sabatieria punctata; assembly: GCA_030248155.1. Taxonomy (NCBI): domain Eukaryota; kingdom Metazoa; phylum Nematoda; class Chromadorea; order Araeolaimida; family Comesomatidae; genus Sabatieria; species Sabatieria punctata. The sequence continues at coordinate 47,230 of JASANB010000819.1, read as the reverse complement.
TGCAGAGATCTGAGCCAGACAGACAGACAGACAAAGAGCGAGTCAGTCAGTTGCGAGGAGTTAACGGAGAGCAGAAGACGAGCCGAACCAATCTACAGCACTTACGTAGTGGTCGTCGAGTCTGGCGATTTTGCCGTTCCGTCTAAGCAGGTAAACCAGTCGTTGTATCTGGCAAACAGAAGCTGACCTTTAGCAAACGCAAAGAACGCAACCAGAAAGCAACTAGACCGTTAACCCAGAGAACTTAGTGACACGATATAGACAGCTGCTCAGTCACCTAACACCGGCCCATTACCACGAGAAACTCTTGCTTGTCCACTTGCTGGTTGCCGTCCATGTCAAACATGTTGAAGGCGATCTGGAAACCGGTCTTCGGCTCTGAAACACAGCAGCTACAACAGGGTCCCTGACAAAGGTAAAATTCCCTGACCAACCAGAATGAGGAAATCCAACAAGGGTGAAAAAGTTTAAAAAAATGGCTTTGAAAAACGCATTTAAACGGTATTCTGAGGGTAAAATTTCAAGTTACAGTAGTTCTGGAAAGTCAGAAGTACCATTTTCAAAAGGGTGGTGTCTGGTGTGTAATTCTCTGACAATTCTACTGCTATCAAAATTTTCCGTGACCGGACACAAAACTCCCTGACTTGTGTTGGCGTTGGGCGAAGAGCGACGTAAAAAAACGTACTGGTGAGCACAGAGAGAAGAAACAAATATTCAGTGTAGGAGATGATTCCTCTAATGTCCAAGTCGCGGAACAGTCGGGATGAACCTTTCCGATGACCGGAAGTCTTCCTCAGCATCGAATCCACCTCATCCGTTGACAACATTCGACGCGACATGCGGTCTGAAACCAAACCAACTACATCCGCAGCTTTTAGGTACACAGTCAGGGATTCATCGGCACTCTCACTTCAAGCTAACCATAGGTGCCATCAGAAATGTCTGACTGTTAACTAGAGTTTAAAAAAATTTTTTTTTGAAAGCCAAAAAAGCCAAAAAAAGCTTTTTTTATGAAAATTTTTCATTTCGAAATTTTTTTTTCAAAATTTTTTCCTTGCATGAAATATAGCTTGTAGGAGATGCAAGGATGCATCAGAAGCAAATTTAAATACAAAAGCTGATACTTTGGTTCAAACATATGTAGTGTTACAGCCTGAGAGTCGATATTCTACCTGCAGCATTGCTCACAGAGTGGCTGCTGCCCTTTAAAACCTATTTTTAGGGTTAGAACAGGCATGAAATTGGGGATAGGTTCGGTTCGTCGACTTCGGTTCGTCGACGCTCGGTTCGTCGACTTCCGTTCGTCGACGCTTCGTTCGTCGACTGTTCGGTTGGTCGACGCTCGGTTCGTCGACTGTTCGATTCGTCGACGCTCTGTTCGTCGAACTAAAATTTATTCACTTGGCCTGTAATAGTCCGGCCGGGCCGGCCTGTGATCGTCCGGCGGGCCTCTAATTGTTCGGCGTAGCGCTAATCACTTAATAGCTCATTGGCCAAACCAAAAATGACGGGAGGAGGGTAACGGCCACCATAATTGTTTATTCACATACACATAGGTAGAATCACAAGCACTTTGCCTGGGTCAGGAGCATAGTTGTGATGCACGGAAACGCATTCAACCTAAATTAATAGTGTAATAGATGGAACTGTAGATTTCTAGGCAGCGCGTGCAGGCATTTTAGGAAGGCTACGGTATGACTGCAGGCAATGCGCGTTCTTAGATCATTGATGAGGCTTTGTGACCGCTGACAGACATGACCCCCGTTTGAGTGACAGCTCGGGATCAATTAGTAAGACTAGTTCTATAAACCAGGCCTAGGGCAATAGGACAAATGCGCATAGCCACCAAGCCAAATCAACATTAATCTACAAGAAATAATAATACTACTGTCAGTCATGTAAAGGCTGTCCATACAAAAATGTTTGTCGCTCAAGGTAAGCAGAAATTATTAGAAAGATCAACGTAACAGGCGGTCGTTTCTGCACTACATAGACATAGCCGTCATGGACGAACGCCGTAGCGTTGCGCTTCGTTAGCACAGTATCCATAGCATTTACCTCTAGCCACTTTGTGAATGACGGCAGTCGATGGCCGCTCATTCATGGCCGGCCGTTTGCCTCCGGTCATTTTTGGTTTGCCCAATGAGCTTTTAAGTGACCCATACTACGCCGGACAAGTAGAAGCCGGCAGGACGACTACAGGCCAAGGGAATAAATTTTAATTCGACGAACAGAGCGTCGACGAACCGAGCGTCGACGAACCGAACAGTCGACCAACCGAACAGTCGACGAACGGAGCGTCGACGAACTGAAGTCGACGAATGGAGCGTCGACGAACCGAAGTCGACGAACCGAACCCAACCCATGAAATTGATAGAACTGCACTGCCAATGTATATCTGAGGCTAAATTCAGAGATTTTCCCCCAAAATTTCCATATTATGAATAAAATAAAAAATTTTCGAAATGAGCCTTCAAAAAAACGCTTTTTTTAAAAAAAGAGCCTAACAACACTACTGTTAACCCTTTCCAATTCACCCTTTCCTTATGGAAGGCGAACATTGAGCATGAAACCGACCGGCGATCACAACATGAACACAGAACCGCCATGGTGATCAAGTTCACTCTGTGTGGATCGGCCCAAATTGTGCCGATCCAATCCAAATGTTCTCAAAATCTGATCCATATTTGTGTTCGTTTTTCACACAATATTCATTCGACACAACATTCATTTGGTAAACACCACGAACATCACATACACAATCGACACAGACATGAACATCTCACATTGGCAGGCAACACTAAGTCAACACCAGTACAAAAATGTGAACACCTCTTTTAAACGAGCGAACATACCTTTTGGACGGTCAACCCCAACTGCAATCAGAGGAACACCTCTTTTAGACACGCGAACACCCGTTTTAAACAGTCAACACCAACTCCAACTACAGTCATGGAAGCACCACTTTTAGAATGGGAGACAAATGGCAAGGTGCCAGTGGTGTTCCCATGTTTTCAGTTGATGTTAACTGTCTAAAAGGGGTGTTCGCTGGTCTAAAAGGTGTTCCCATGTTTCCAGTTGGTGTTGACTGTCCAAAGTGTGCGCTGGTCAAAAACTGCGGTTGCCATGACAGCAGTGGGTGTTAACTGTCTAAAAGGGGTGTGCGCTGGTCTAAAAGAAAAGAGGTGTTCACATCTTTTGTACTGGTGTCAACTTAGTGTTGCCTGCCAATGTGAGATGTTCATGTCTGTGTCCATTGTGTGTGTGTGACGATCGTGGTATTACGAATGAATATTGTGTTGAAAATGTGTTGATGGGAAAACGATGCCCACAAGAGCGGTGAAGATGATGAACACCAGAGCGGTGATCTGGTGGTGCAGATCGGATCATGATCGGATGCTGTCAGAGTCTCGTTCAGGTGTTGTTCATGGACAGATTTTCGAAGAGTTTCGAGCGCTTTGTTTTTTGGTGTCCGGATTTTGTTTTTTACAAACATTTTTCGGTGAATTCGAAAGGGTCAAGGTGCATATACTCGTGTGAAAAATGCCGGCGGCCGGCATTTCTGTTGCGCCAACATTTGCTTCGAGTTGACGAACTGTTGGTGGCGTTCGTACTTCAAACGTGGCGGTCCGACAAAAAATGCCGGCGGCCAGCATGTTTTAGCACGAGCATGAAAAGGGCTTTACAGCTGGTTACGTCTGGGCACTTCTTGAGTGACGGAGTCCAAGAAGTCTCGCGGCGTCATGTAGATCTTTTCGCTAAATTCCACTGATGCAAACTTAAGGAACCGCATCTCGCGGCTGGTCAGACTTCTGCCACCGACCACTTCGCTGTCGTCCGCCGATTTTACTTTCTCCTAAACAAACCACAAACCACTAGCTAGCCGATCGGTGGCACTTGACTGACCGCAGATAAGGCTTGCAACTGCTTTACAGGGTGGAAACCAACGGTCCAGGAAGATCGACCATCGCTGTCGTATGCGCAGCTTCGCCGGTGGATTGCCACCACCGCTGCCGTGGCAGACGCCACAGCCGCAACGTTGCCAAACAGCTGCGACAACCCTGACAGACTCCGAAATGTTTTATAATATGTCCTCATTGCACCTGCAACCGAAATATCCACTTGTTTTGGCTCAGTCAGACACTCGTGCAAGATGAAACTCAATCGAGATAAACAGTAAAACAAATCTACTAAATTGGCAAGGCAATGGCAACGGATCAACTAGATAAATAGATTTTTGACCGATGGGCAAGAAGCCGGTCAAACAGCCCAGCCTTATACTTAATTTAGCTAGTTTTTTGCTGTATTGCTGGAATAATAACAGAACCTGTTCAAAAACCGTTCAAATGAGATGGTACCAAAATAAAATGGTAAGAGTAAGACAAATATGGAAAATTTTTTACCCCTGCTCGCAGAAAAAATCGACACAACCAGATTATCGAGCTAAAAATGAGCCGAAAACGCAAATTTCGGCTTATATACAGATAAAAGTAGGTGTTCAGCAGCCAATTTTAGAAGTTTTTGTGCTTAAAAAGTGGTCAAAAGATGCTTTCTTCAAAAAAGGGGCGGTTGACTTGATGGAAAATTCTTCTCGACGGTCCTGGTCTATCTGGATGCAGAAGCACGGATAGGTCGCAAGCGGGGCAGCCCAACTGGCAGGGCAGTTTAAACTCGCCGCGCTATGTCGCTGGTTAATTGCAATCGATAGGCAAGAGCTGAGCGCAAGATAATTGACCTCTGCTGGCCCACTCATAATAATTGGCCTTGGTCTGCAGGCTCTTCTCTTATAATTACAATCGTCAGCGCACTTGCTATATATTCGTGTTACTGTTATAGAACATAGTAGGAATAGACAGTTAGTAGTTTAGTAGTCATAACTACACATAGAATAAAACCCGGAGTCAAGCGTACTGGTCGATTGCCACTTATCTTCTCTGCGGAACAGTCGCACTTTCTCGTCTTGGTGCTGCTATCTGTACAAAATGATGTTTTGTTGTGGCTCTTCTTCACGAGCTTCCTCCAATGCGCGCAACTGCTCTTCCTCTCTTTCACGCTGCCGAGCCTGCTCATACTTTTCTTCCGCTATACACTCTTGCTCTTCCCGATCGCGCTCCAGCTTAGCCTTTTGTTCTTGCCTGAATTACAAAGACAAGAAGGTGCGACTGTTCCGTAGAGAAGATAAGTGGTAATCGACCAGTACGCTTGACTCCAGGGGCCGGTTGCATAAAAGTGGCTAACTGTTAGACTAGTCTAAGGGCTAAAGACTGGTCTAAATGCCGATAGACTGGTCTATCTAAAGACCAAGCTAAAGCCGCGTTGCATAAACGTACCGTTAGACTAGGCTTTTGTAAGACTAGTCTATCGCGCATTTAGACTAGTCTAACAGCTGTTTAACAGCTGCATTGTTTAAGAAAACCGAATATCAGCTATCAATTAGAAGGATTACAAACTAAAAAACCATTTGCCAGTCAGAGACTAATTGCCGAACATGTGAACAAAATGTTTCGACGATATTTCTAAAATCGTCACTCGTTGTAGCCAAGACTGGTACTTCAAAGATCGTTGGTACATGCAATAAAGTACTGCCGGTACAATGTATGTCGGTCGGTAGAATTTACAACAAAATCGGCAGGATTGCACCTTTTCTTTCTATTGGCCCTGTGCTGGCGTACTTTCTATGTGTATGTGGTGCAGTCAGGCAATTTATTAGTGTACATACGCAAAGAGAAGGCTAGCAATCGTCCAACTGCATTGCCGAACCAGCTATCAGTAAATGGATGATTTTGAGCAGGGATACATACTGAAAAATATAGCTGCAGTTCCAATCGATCCAGCAGTTTCCAAATTGGTACAGCATTTATTACAGTCAATAAACAAGCACATACATGGCAGAAAGTTTTTTGCCGATGTACGATCAAGAGAATGTTATGTGAGGTAAGCTGCACTGTTCTAGTGCTTCACACTGACAGTTAATTTATAAATACTTGAGTGACAGCTGCTTATTTTGGTTGGTCTAAGTCAGTTAGACACCTCCGGCGGAGTCTAACCAGTTAGACCAGTCTTTGGTCTAACTGCGGAATCCGCTGACTTTTGTGCAACCGGCTAACTGAAAGTCGGTCTAATCAGTTAGACTTTGGCCACATTTAGACTAGTCTAACCACTTAGACACCTTTATGCAACCGGCCCCAGGTTTTATTCTCTGTGTAGTTATGACTACGAAATTACTAGAGTAACTATCTATTCCGACTGTGTCCTATAACAGTAAAGCGGCGTTTATACTCCTACTGAAGACACACTACTGCAGTAGTTTTTCGCCAGTCTCTGCCTCTATTTTACAGGCTGGCGAAGGCTGGCGAATATACGCCAACCTTAACCTGAATCACATACACTACTGCAGTAGTCAGAGCAGAATAGAAAACAGCCGCGCCGGCTCCCGGTGTAAAACTAAAGCCAATGAAAAAAAGAAGAAAAAAAGAAATAATTCTATTTTTCCCACGGGAGCTATACGAGGAAATGATGGATTTAGCTCAGAAAGGCACTAGGATGGCAGCAGAAAACATTTTTAGCGTCATGTTCACACCCAGAACCCGTCCCAGAAACGTATGCAGGCTCGACCGTTTTGGTAGTGATCGACGAAGATATGGACGTAATCACCCGGACAGAAGCTTTTGCAACATCTGACAACACCTATCTGTCTTATTATATTAATAAACTTGGAGTGGAACTCAAGTTTTGCCTAAAAATAACGGACCAACTGTCGTCGGGAGTGAAATGTTGCTGTATTCTGTTGAAAAATGTCTGCTGATCGGACTAAAAACAAAAAAAATGTTCTGCCGGTGCCCAGAAACCCACTTCATACCTCAAATGCTTTTGAAAGTGCAAAAAACCGCACCTAAATGCGCCTCTCCGGCGACCTACTGCAGTAGGAAATAGAAAATTTTCTATTTACTACTGCAGTAGTTTTTCCTACTGCAGTAGCTAACTACTGCAGTAGCTACTGCAGTAGCGCGGCGGCGCGGGCGCGGGTGTTTATACTCCTACTGAAGACTACTGAAGGAGTCGGCCAACCTACTGCAGTAGCTACTGCAGTAGGAGTATAAACGCCGCTTAACACGAGTAAATAGCAAGTGCGCTGACGATTGCAATTATTATATGAGAAGAGCCTGCAGACCAAGGCCAATTATTATGAGTGGGCCAGCAGAGGTCAATTATCTTGCGCTCAGCTCTTGCCTATCCATTGCAATTAACCAGGGACATAGCGCGGCTAGTTTAAACAGCCCTGACAGTTGGGCTGCCCCGCTTGCGACCTATCCGTGCTTCTGGACGCAGTCGGAGGGCAAATCACCGAAACCCAGTTGTTACTTGTATGATAAGTTTAAATAATCTGGTCAAAAGCAGCTATCCCAACCGAAAAGTTTCAAGTTTGACAATTGAAATAAATACGAATATGAGTATGACAATGAACAAAAAAGAAAAGAAAAAAGATCGATCGATCTGAGATCCTACCGTATTCCAAAACTGCAACCATTTCAAAATGAGCGGTTGTGCGACTGAAATGATGAGCGGGAAGTTTGTCGGACAAAGCCTGTGCTGTGCCAAACGAAAACCATGCGACTTGCAATTCCGATTCGAATTCAGAAAGAACAGTGTCTGAGCTGAGTGAGGCCCAGGTTGAATAATCCTATATAGGATTTTTTAACGATAGGATTATTCAACGGCACACCGGCAGCATCACTATAGTGTCCATTCCAATTTGCAATAATTATTGTGCACCTCGCTCTATTCGAGTACACTGTAAACTGCGGGCGAGACTTGCTATAAAACGAGGAGCTGGCCAATAGATTACTTTGCTCTTCTTACTACTAGGCTTAGGAAACATCTATTTGACCGTTTTCCACTCGCTAATGCCGTCGGTTACTGAAATCTGTTAATTGGTGTTAAAAAATCAGTGCTTTTCCATTTCAATTGAACAAAGTATCAAACGAGTTTCGGTAGAAGTGGCTTTTCTTCAAAAGGCCGATAAAACGATCATTTCTAAAATTTTCAGTTTTCTCAAAAAGTTTTAACTGTGACCTATGGAACTTGGTCCAAATATCACTAAACATTTTCTGGCCACAAATGGGGTGAACATGCTTAGGCTTCCTCCCTGTTTTCTATCGATATTGATGAAATTACTTGAACATTACAAAGCAACAGCTAGCAGTGCTTTCCAAGCTTGCAATAAGGAACCGGGCTAAACAGTTAATAAAAGTTTAAGTTATGACGTCATTGCTGTGCACGTGTTGCAACAAAGCCAGGCTCCATGTTGGTTTCTTTGTGCCGTCTAAAAAGTTTGCTTGGTGTGCTTTTGGTGGTTTTGAATTTGTTGGAACGGTTCAAAATCTGATAATCAATCGGCAGCCAAAAAGCCGGCCCGTGCAGGTCTCTGGACAAGTTGAAGAAGAAGCAGATTCAAGTGCCTGACGCAAAAGCAAACAGAGTCATTGGGAAGAAGTGCGGAAAGTGTGTTTCATTTTCGACTGCACTGGCGGCAGCCCGATCTTGCTATTGTGCGTAATGCGCACACGGAGAAGTTATGATAGCTGGGTGGGAAACATGAAGAGTGACTGATTAAATTGTAACTGCGCAAATATTTGAGAGGCGTTTACTACGTAGGTCGCCCAACGCCCAGGCATTTGAGTCATGCTGAGGCATGAGCCAATCAGCGCGCTGCTCTCCGCCCCGTCTGCGGGAGCCAGCCCGATGCGGCAGCGGCAGCTTGGGGCTGGCAGAAGCAGCAGGCCGGGTGAAGAGGGCGACTTGACCTGTTGACGGCAATTTAAAACGTAGTCAGTGGCGGTAAACAGAAGCGCCGGCTAATAAGTGATTAGCTGTTGTTGTGGCCTGCCCTCTGCCTCCTCCGCTATTGTGGCCCGAAAGTCGCCGACCGTGTTTATACACAAACACTTGGACCGATTACACAAGCTAGAGCTTTTGTGCGTATGTGCCAGCCCGATTTTGATGTGTCTACGGTGGTTGCGAAAGGCCAACAGGCTGGCCGGGATTTCTCCCCCCAATGACTGCCGCCGCCGGATTCGTAGACGCCGGTGGAGGCGCCGCTCCCTGGCAGACCACCATGATCAGCCCTGACGCAGTGCTGGCCGCCCAACTCACCAGCCACTGCATGAACCGAGTGCAGCGCACCAGAAAGAGTCTGCAACACCTCAGTTGGGACCGGAACTACAACAACCGACTGGGCCAACTGTTCTGTCGCACCGGCTACCACATGCAAATTCATGAAAATGGCAAGATTAACGGCACCAGACGGGAGAACAGCCGATTCGGTGAGTTTGATGCATGAGCTGCGTCTGGGCTGTCTGGGCGACTGAGACGTCGACCGGCACCGCAACAATTTTTTATGGCTAATTTTCTATTTGAGCGACCCGGGCCAAGTTAGCCAGTGTCAGACGAGAAAGCAATTAGCGTATTGATTCTGCGGCTTCCAGACAACAGAGTCAAAAATCCCAGAGCGCAAATTCAATTTTCCGTTGCCCAACTACACGCACTAACGACCGAATGGTCTGCTGCCAATTGCGTCTCACTTAGTCTGGTGCTGACACAACCTTCCAAAAAGGCATGTGCAAAGGTTAAAACTCGACCCGACGCTCTGCAAAGGCAGACCATTCAGTTTGGCATTTAGAGCCGCTCTCAAAAGGAATGTCAACCGGACAAAAGGTTATGAGTCCTGTTTGCGCGTTGTTCACTCAAAAGTTGCAACTGCCACTGGTTGCGGCGCCCCATTTGTTTGCGCAAGCAGATAGGGAGCACAGCCGCTGGGTCTGGGCTGCGAATCTTAGCTTCATCGCCTATGCATGCTTGCGCTGCCCGGGCGGCCAGGGTTCAAAGGATGGCAGTGATAAGAAGACCGCCGTGTCTGTGTGCCGCACGTAGATTGGGGGTGGCCCAGAGGCAGACGCAGCCACCGGGCACGGTTAACAAACGAGGCCAGGTGTGGGCAATTTATTCAGTAACCGGAACAAAATCCCGGAAACACTGACCGGAGTAGCAGTGTATTTTCTGAGACGCACGCCTGTTGCCCCCGGTCTGATCTATGCCGGGCCGGTTCATTAGTGCCGCGCACATTAGTGTTCAGGCGCTCACTTTGCATCAGTAAACACATCAATCGCAGAATCGCGCCGTTTTTCTGCTGCAACGCAAGTAATCTCGCTGCAGCTGCGATGCTGACATAGCATTCGGCGGCACGTCCCGGCTTTCTGTTGCATTGTGGTGCTGTTGCAGTGGCAGCTTTTTGCTGTCTGCCAATGATTTTGCAATTAGCAAGCAATAAGGCGGAGCGGACGTGTCGGCGCCAATGCGGAAGATCTGCTGGAGAGCGATCGTTTTGAAAGCCGACACGGAGAGGCTGGGTGGTTGCGTTTGTGGTAAAAAAGGGCCGCTGTAATATGACAAAAGGTGGAGCTGGGCTCTACCTGAGCTGCTGTCATTGGCACAGCTGTCCTACAACTCACACCCAAAGCACATAGAACACTTCCGAGTGTCAGAACCCGGCACTTCCGTACCACATGCAAATCGCTTGTTTCAGGCGTTCTTGAGTTTCTCTCCGTCGCCATCGGACTCGTCAGCATTCGCGGCAAAAGCAGCAACCAGTTTTTGTGCATGAACAGGAGAGGCAAACTGTACGGCTCGGTAAGCGACATGCTCTGTATTTTCACCCAACAGTCCGCCTGGCACTTATTCTTTCTCTAAATAGACCCGGCGCTTTGTAGTCAGCCATCAAAGCTGGGTTGGAGTTTTTCAACAAATTCGTGAGCGTTATCGGCGGTCAGTTAAATGTTGAGCCGTTTAACGGCTGATCGTTTCAGAGCAATCACACGAGAGAGTGCGTATTTCTGGAACAAATGCTACCTAATTACTACAATACTTACGCGTCGTGTGCTTATCCCGCCAACCGCAAGCGGCGCTGGTACGTAGCCCTGAACCGTCGCGGCCGCCCGAGACGGGGCCGCAAGAGTCGCCGACGCAAAAAGTACACCAACTTCCTAGTGCTGCATTTGGACGATGAAGTGTACGCCACTCAAAACGCACGGGTAGCGAGCGAACGAGCAAACAGAGGGCATTCGAGCGCTCTGCAGCAGTACTTCACACGTCAGTGGCAGACGGATCAAAACTGGAGAAAGCTGCTCATGCGGACTGGCCAGCTCGCCACTGGCTCGGCAAGTCGCAAGTGGAACTGGTTGAGGAAACGCAAGAGACGACGGCGCAAAAAGCTGTCCTGAGAGTTTGCTATTTTGCCTGCTTCAAAGTGCCAAAGAGTACGAAGGTAACGGTTGTGCTGTGTTTGTTTGTATAACTCTCCGTTGGAGATTTGATCTTTCCATTTGTCTGTTCTGTGTGCTGCGTTCGATTCGGCTAGTCCTACTAGATGGTTTGTTTGAACGAGTCGTTGTGTCAAGTTTTAGTGCCATTGAGAATATTCCACGATCTTGTATCTCGAACAGGTACACTTTCTTGTCATCATCTGATTTATCTGTCTGTGTCTCTCTGTATACGTACCTATGTCATACGCCTTTTTAGCTGTTACGAGAACGAACCGCGGTTCTTGAACCCTCATTTCCGGTGTTTTCTGGCTTTGTCTTTTACGTGCATCAAACATACGTAATCTATGTACTGTATCTACTATGTTTGCATAATGTTGGACTGTTTCTGCGTCAAAACCTTGTGTTGAAGCGTATACATTCCATGTGATTAAGACGAGAGATTTGCGGCTAACTTTATTTTTCAACTGTTATTTGCGACCACGTCCAATGCATACCACATGAAAAGTTCAAATAAACTTTTAGCTCTATCGTTATGCCCATGGCTCAACTGAGCAAACGACGTGTGCAGACATGACCTACGTTAACTGGGTAAACGTGGCCTGCCTTTGGCGCCTGCAAAAAAGCAGTGCTGTAGCTACATACGCACAGATTTCCCGGCCAGCCGCTTCACTTTTGTATCTACAGTTCAAAATCATCTTTTTTACCAGCCGTGCGTAATACTTCAGTTTCCAATGGAGTGGCAGTGACACAGACAGACACAAATTGGACATGATAAATTGCCCGGCTAGACTGTCTGTCTAGACAGGAAAACGTTGAAGACGTACAGAAACCCAGATTAGGGTTCCGGAACCCTACATAGAGCCTCAGAAACCTAATTAGGGTTTACCCTAATCAGTAGGGTCTCTGGAACTCCTCTTTCCTCCACTACATGTATGTATATCGCGTTGATTTGTCCACCAAACGATGGCCAGTACTCTCAGAATTCCGAAAATGTGCTTACATTTTAGTTTAGTGGGTGTTTTTGTGTTTTCGGAGATCTACCCAACATACTGTAGTTTGGGTTTGTGCAGAATACCGTCCAATCTGGCTTTGCACAGAATACCGATGGAACGTACATTGATTGAAGTGGAAGAACCTAACCAATTGTTGGAATTGAAACACGGTTTATCGTTAGTGGCAACAGAAGTAAAGAATTTTAAAACTATTCTTGCACCACTTTTCCGTCCTACCACTGGTTTTATCGTAATATACGAGCATCATATTTTGTTAATCATTGTGTTGTTGTTTTGTTGCTGTGTTTATCTATATTGTACGTATGGCTACTACGCCGAAGTCCAAAACTGCAAAAGACCTCCGGTCGGAGCGTACTCAATTGGAATCTGAGGTAACACAGGTCACTGAGGTTGAGGCACCAGAAGGACACCCCACGAGAGATGACTCAGCCAGTGTTACTATGCAGTTTTCGCAGGTGCAACACTCTCCCTGTCAGCTTCTGTTCAACTATGCATGATTTCAGTTGGAGAGGGACCTGCAACGCATTCACTTGAGAGGCACGAGCGAGGCCGACTCAGTCTGCTCCTGCCACGTCACTCTGTCTCTGTTGCTGTGGCTGTGCTGGGACGGTTTCCTGTGTGTTGTCCTGTTCAGTTGGGCTGCCTGGCTACTGGGCTGGACCTACCCGTTCGATGTGGCCGTTCCGCTCAACCTGACCGTCTACGACGAGGTCACCTACTGGCAACATCAGGCCATCACTGTCTGGTTGTCTTTGTGGATGGCCGTATGTATTTTGGCCTTCCTAACCGTTTCGGCTGGCGTTTGGGGGTTACTGGTTCGCGACGGCATTGTCATGCGAGTCTTCACTTGGCGCTGTCTGGTAGTGTGTGTGTTGCTTGTGCTCTGCAGTCTCATCGGAGTGACGGTGGTGACCGCTTTCGAGTACCGGAGTCACTTGACCGACCGCAAGTGTCTGTTCTTCGAGGAGGTGGACCAGAAGCTAAACAAAACCATCGCAGAGGAGCGGCCGTGTTATTTCTGGAAAGGAGTGTTGAAAATGCAGGCCTTGCTCAGCGGCTTATTCAGTCTCTCATTCATAGTTGGTTTTTGGATTTCTTTCAAATCACTGTACTTCATTGATCTGGCAGCACAAATCGAAGCCACCTACAAGGACTGATCTGTTCTACTTGAGTACTTTTGCTGTCTCTGTTTCCTGTCTTATACATGTCTACTCACCCACAATGTACATACAATAGTTATACAGTTGAATACAGGTTGCTTCCGAGATTGATCAGTATGTAATTCTGTCAGTTCAAGCAGGCAGGCATCAAAGTAAGTGTGTCACGAGTGATCTAATTCTAGCTTCTGAGCCTGGTAGAATTTGCAGCTTTATTCGGGTCTTTAATAGAAGCACTACTACGGATCAGGGATGGATATTTTTTCCGAAAAAAACCTCGGCCTGTTTTTTTCCAGTTGTTTTCGTTTTTTTCCTAAATCGCGGGAAACAACTCCAGCCCAAGTTCTGTGTACCCAGGCCTTGGTTATATTATTCCTAACGCTTTCTAGCGCCTTCCTGAGTATTTTCATAACAGAAATACACGTCTTACATAGATATAAATCACGAAACAGGCGTGAAACAGTCCTTGACAGGCTCCATCAATAAACGCCATTTGCAAATTTTCTTACAGCAGTTTGTCTTTTTGTTTTAGATCCCCAAGTTTGGTCTTTTCTGTTGTTTTTCTAGCAGTTTTGAGTCTATTATACATCGCAAAAGTCCATTTTTCAATAGAAAAATGACATAAATTAGCTATTTTAGCTTGAGTTTTTTCCGCGATTTATGTTTTTTCCGACCCTTAGGAAGAAAACCGTTTTTTTTTTCGAAAAAAAACGAAAAAAAACATACCTCACATCCCTGCTATGGATCGCTTGAGCTGGCGACTCCGAAGTCCGAACCGAAGCCCAGCCTTAGTTCTGTCTGTCTGAGTTGGTGTGTGTGGAGATGTTTTGGTAAATCATATTCAGCCCTTTCCTTTTGAAAGCATTAAAATGTTGTAAGCATGCATAGGCTACCCACGTACGTACGTACGTATCGCACCGTAAATGCACATTTGGTAATCACAATCTTAGTGAATGCGTTCAGGCACAGACTACTTCATTTGTGTCGAAATATTTGCTTATGATGTCTTTTGTCGGCGGCTTTTTGTGCCTGAAACTTCTGCCGTCTATGCTTTGCCAACAAGTCACTCTGATTTCCGTAAAACTCCCCTCTGATATAAGAACGCAAGAAATTCTAGATATCTGGGTTTTTCCAGTTTACCGGCTATGTACAAGAAATTTGAGCGATAAGACAACACGAAACGAGGAACAAGCAACAAGCTCGCTCGAGTGAGACTTACACCGATCCAAGTAAGAATTTGCATGGAACATAACGAAAAGACGAACGTTTTCGAATTAGTAAAAGAAACGTTTATGCGCTGTTTTAGATAATATGCATGCAGCTACAAATAGAACCAGAGGCAGCGATTAGCATTGTTTGTCGGGCGGTGCGTCATAGGTATCTCCCGATCAAAGTCGCCCATTGTGAAGGCGTTCTGTACCAGAGTGGTCCAAATCTAATTCTAGCTTCCTTCGGTTTCTTTAGCGATGTAATGTAGAGTCTTAACTGGCCGGCACAGTTGGTGTAGTGGTTTAGGCCACATGGCCACTGTGCGCGACGTTGTGCGCTCATCCACTCGGCGGGGCAAGTTTCATTGCCGCAAAGAGTTGGTCGTCGGCATAAAGCTCCACCCAGGCCACCGAAAACTAGTTACAGCGAGTAGGTAAAATGGGAACCAACTGGATCTGCCGTTGCACCGAAAGCCGCTCCAAAAAGCATGTCGCGTTGGAAGGAAGATCAACGACGTCAGGAGTCGTCTGAGAAACCAGCAATAAGGCCAATACCGGTTTGGCCACTTAGCCGGGCGGCCGTTGGGAGCTGTCGGCACCATGACGTCACCACGCCAGGCACTCTCTTAGTACCTAGCGCCCAACAGCATGGCTTGAGTGGCTTGGCAGTGAAAGAAGGGCAAACGTCCGAGATGACGATATCAGGGGTAACGAAATGGACCGGGCAGGTCTGATCGTAGGGCTGTACATCGTACGGCCCCCCAGCCAGATCGGATAGGATCGGATCGAGTCTTAACTGCATACGAACATATTCGCATAAAATAAGGTGTCTCTAGCTTGGTTTGCTCGTCCGACTTTGAAAACGTCACAAACAGTAACAAAAAGGGTCCGATAGTAATCAACCAAAATTGTTTTGCTTCAAAGTACAATAGGTTGCCTTGTATATACAATAGTCTTTACCGCTGATGCTTATGTCGCATTGACGCTTAAATACCTGACCGCCAAAACCAATTTAGCCATCAATTTTTGTTCTCAAAATACGATCTAACTAAACCTTGTGTTTGTCTGAGAAAGCGACAGTCGCTGAACAGCACATACATGTAAGAACATAAGTATCTCCCACACACGGTGAACACGCATGGATAACACAAAAAAAAGACAAACACATGTTTAAAACGTTTCCTCTGCACCGGTTGTGCCAAAAGATCAGGGGTGATTCTGAAAGAGTTATAGGAACAAAAGTTTAGTTTTTTATTCCCGCACTCCAGCGTAATTTGAACTGTCGTAAAAACTTCTTTGCCCTAAAAGTTTTGAGACTTGGAATTCGCTTGATAATGAACCTGTAATTGCCAAGGATTTGAATAATTTTACAAAGCTTGTTAAACAGGCGCGAAATTGCGTAAGCCATATCTCTTTCCGAGAGATTTTCCCATGATTCGTGTTGATTTGATAGATTGGCTGTGTTATTTCTTTTTGCTCCCAAGGAAGGAACGTCGGATCTCGCTTTTCTTTTTTATGATTACGGCCACAACGTTGCATTTTGGCCAACGCTAAATAAACTACTTCCAAAACTTGCCACTACAAAAGTCTGAAAAACACGTCTGCATGAGCACACTTTATGAATCACTGATCCCTGGCGGGCCGGGCGGGTCGAGTGAAGGTTTGAGCCGGTCGGGTCTACCATTCTTTGGCAACTTCACTAAAAATAAAGTTCGATTAGTACTAACAGTTTATATGCTTTTACTTAATTTTAATTCATTAATTAATTAAAAGGCATTCAGAGGATGAAATTAACAGTTGAAAAACTGAATGAATCTGAATGCCTTTTAAATTCGTTTTTGCGCCGGCTCATGCATGTCTGTATGAATCGGTCAGAATTTCCAAAAAATAACCAGAATTTTTGTTGTTCGGACGTTTTTATTAATTCGCCGCAGACATTTAACGGATCAGATCAGTTAAATTTTGTTCGATTTGCCATATAAATCTACCGTATCGACCGTATGCTAAATATTATTGATCCGGCCGGAGAGAGAAGAGAACAACCGAATAACAAACAGGCCCGCTCGCTCTCCTTGCCCCGGCGCCATAGCCATAGGTGCTAAACCTAATCGTGTCGTGCCTACCTACTGAAGAAGTTTAGTACGAATCTAGTAAAGGATGCAATTGTGTCGACAAAACTGAGTTTTTAAGAATACCGAGTTTTTGTACCGTACTGGGTTGCAGTTTTTGTACCGTACTGGGTTGCGTCGACTGTGTAAAGGCGTAGATCACACATACATACTCGTGTGTCGTGTTCGTGTCGGAAAATGTCATAGTGTCTGTGACCCTTTCCGGCAGCATAGACAAAGCAAAAGTGTCGGTCACAGACACTATGACATTTTCCGACACGAACACGACACACGAGTATGTATGTGTGATCTACGCCTTTACACAGTCGACGCAACCCAGTACGGTACAAAAACTGCAACCCAGTACGGTACAAAAACTCGGTATTCTTAAAAACTCAGGGTAAAGGTAAGTTGGTAGCCCGAAAGTCTAATGCGGCCGGGCAGCGGCCGAAGGGCGGGCCCGCTGCACTGGTCACTGGCCGATCGATCGACTGGCCTGGCCGGCACACGGCCGGTGTTTAATTATAGCAAGCAAGCCAATTATTAGGAAGACGCAATTGTGTTTTGCGAATGCGAACATTGTTTTAGGAGAGTTTCATTTTTCAACAAGGATTTATATATTCTTGCCATAGTTCTGTCTTCAAGGAGGAAAAAGATTTCCATCCAGCATGCGCCCACGATTGTACTTCCGACTCCCGCGAAACAGACTCTCGTCTATTTCAACGATCTCGTTAGGTCCGCCCATCTGTGCGGCGTTGTCCAAGGCCGAGACGAAAAGTTCTCTGACGTAGTTGTTCCAGTCAATGACTGTCTCTTTCGAGAATTTGTACTGATTGTGGAACAGCTTCGCGTTGTGTTGACAGACAACTGATTTACATAGCCGAAAAGCAACATCAGCACCGCCCTAACCGGTAACTGAGACGTTGGAAGACCTAAGTTAACCTCAGTCTGTTCAATTAGTAATTGACTCAGACTTAATTGACCTGGGCGGTGTACCATGTGCCAGCTCAACTCCTTGAGGCGCCGGCCACAACAGAGGCAGTGGCCCTGTGCCGGCCGGTCGATCGATCGGCCAGTGACCAGTGCAGCGGGCCCGCCCTTCGGCCGGTGCCCGGCCGCATTAGACTTTCGGGCTACCAAACTTACCTTTACCGCCGGAAAGAGCGGCATAAACGGCAATCATCCTGCATTTCTAGTTGAATTGTTTTGCACTGAAACAAACATTATCATTGAGACATATTCCTAGCTGGCACAGTAGGTATGGGTAGTGGTTTAGGCCGCAAAGCCATTGTGCGACGTCGGCGCTCATCCTCGGCGCGGCAAGTTTCTTGCCACAAAGAGTTTTGGGCTTAACTGACTTTTAGGGGTCCCTAATGAGGGCGTACCTAGGTATATCTCAGGATCTAAGCAGAGCACATTAATGAAAATTTCAGCAATCTTTTAAGACTTTATTTATCTTTCATTTAAAAAAGGATTCATTCATATCCGTTGAGATTTGCCTTAACTGACTTTTAGGGGTCCCTCCATTATACCTATATTAATTAATTTTAGGCTTAGGCTCAGGCTTAGGCTTAGGAGTCAACTGAATACGGTAGATAAAATTGAAATTTTTGTTAGGAACCCTAAAAGTCAGTTTTGCCACCGCTGTAGCAACTGCAAATCTCAACGGATTTGATTGAATCCTTTTTTAAATGAAAGATAAATAAATTCTTAAAAGATTGCTGAAATTTTCATTACTGTGCTGTGCTTAGATCCCGAGATATGCGCCCTCATTTGGTACCCCTAAAAGTCAATTTTGCCGAGTTTTTGTCGTCGGCACAAACAAAGCTCCCTCCACCCAGGCCACCGAAAGCTGCTGATAGCGAGTGAGTAGGTAAAATGGGAACTGACTGGATCTGCCGTTGCACCGAAGCCACTCCAAAGCATGTCGCGTTGGAGAAGAAGATCTACGTACGATGTCAGAACCTTTCTGAGAAACCAACTATGCCGGGAGCCCTCTGGCATATGGGGCACCGGCGCCCGGCCGTGGGAGTTGTCAGTATCATATGTCATCACCACGCCGGTGACCGGCGCCCAGCAGCATGGCTAGGAGTGGCTGACAGTGAAAGAAGGGCAACGTCCGCGGTGACGAATCACGGGGTAGCGAAATGGACCACGAGTCTGATCGTAGATCGTAAGACCCCGCAAATCCGATCGACATATTCCTAAGACCGAAACGCCGCCCGCCGACAAAATAGTGTTCAATTTTTTGAAGAACATTTTTGTGGCGTTTTGTCGGCGGCGGAAGATGTCGCTGCTTCGTTTTGATTTCTCTCTTTTTGAGTTTATGCTCTAGTGTAAGTCCAAACATGTCGGCCTGACAGAAATCTCGCCGACTGAGAAATTTTTAGACACGAGTATGAATGCGCATGCGCACAAACTTCAGGGTCGGGCAGAGAAAATTCGATCTACCTAATGATTTGGTTTTTCTTAATGGTTGGTTTTCATCATGCAAAATATAGAGTAGGTAGAGCCATACATGGGCCGGGAAATGGGTCGCTGGTACTCAGAATCCGAAAGTTTGGAGGGGTCGCGGCCAATTTGGGGGTGGGTTCCAGGAACAAGGTGGTGGGTGGGTGGGTAAGGTGTTTTGGTGGAGCTCACTCACTTAACTATTGTGTGCAGCTGTTTATTATGCGCGAGTAATACGCCTGTCTTTCACATACGGTAGACGCTTTTACACGCTTCAAAAACTCATAAAAACGATCAAGTTCAAGATTCAAATGCGGAAGAAAACTGGATTTATTTTGGTCACTTCTATTTTTCTGAATCTGAGCTGTTTGTATACGGTGGAAACAGATCCGTTCTTACCGAAAACTTTTGAAACGAATAGATAGCATGTTTTTACATTTCGATATGTTCACGCTTGACGGTAAATGTCGCGCTGTCGATATTAAAAAGAGATTGACCGGAGCCCTAGCAACTGAAACGTGCTAAAATCTCATTTCTAGGCGTTATCACTATTTTCGAAATTTAGGATCCCGCTCCTGTGTGAAGCCCTTGGAGCCCACCTCGCATGCAAACACCTTACCACCGCCCGCCCCGACCCGAACATCCCTGTCCTAAGTCGGATAGCTTTTGCATTGGTGTCATATTGTCCTACCTAAGCAAAACGAATACTGTCGGATTTAGAACTCAGTTGGCCATCGTTGCGCGAAGCAAGAAGGAGAAAATGGCTACTGGCGGAGCAGACCCTATGGAAGATGTGGAAATTGAGGATGCAGGATTCGAAGAAGACCGTACGTTCTTTTCATTTCTTTTTCACTCCATGCCTAGTCATCAGGCTGGCCACGATTTCCGTCACTTTTAACAGCTGTAGTTTAGTTCGTTGTGAGGAATATAGTTTTGACAAAAAAGGCCGTTAAAAAGTTTTAGGTTAGACAATTTTATTGTGGCACTGAAAGCTTCGGCTCCAGAAAATAGTTAAAAATTGGCACTGAAAAATTCTCACCTACATTAAATGTAAAAGGCTGCTAGATAGGAACCAGTTGTGCTAAAAAGCTGTGCTTTACATACAAGGATTGAAGTTTGATCTGAAATTGAGGGTACAGCAACCCTGTGCATTTTTTGAGAAACTCGAGAAATGATCAGGCGGTTTTTTCGAACCACTACTAGTTGCTGTATTTATCTTAGGGTTTTTGCGGTCTGTGATTTTTTTATATATGTGTGGTATTGACAGAAACATGTCCACCCTCTATTTTTACTACAGGAAACAATTTGTCAATTCTTTATCGATTTGGTTCATTTTTAGGATTTGTTATGTTTGACAGGTTTGATTAGGCTTAGTGCTCATTGTTCTGGAGCAGTTTGTATGTGCAGGTTCGAAGCTACGAGTTTGACACTGTTTCAGCCATTGAAGAGATGCGGAGCAAGGCCACAAAAAAGAAAGGACGGGGTTTTAAAGAAGGTAAAGTGCTTTGCATTGCAATTAATCTGCCGTGTATCACTCAGGCACTTAGCAGGATACACGTTTATGGTACCGCTACTTTAGCTAGTGGTACCAAGTGGTGTTGACTTTGGGCAGTGTGGATGTCTAGGATGTTAATTGGCAGCAAAATTTTTTAATGGAAAAGCAGAATTTCCGTTTTACATGGCGCCGAACCGATACCACTGCCGTAGTTTGATGAAATTTGAAGGAAGTTGTACCCAGACATGGGCAAAAAGGGCTAAGGGAGTTTGACCGCGCCGCTACCCCCTCAGGAAGTTTTTGCAACAATTTATTAATGTATGGTTGTACCGTATAGGGTGCTTTCAAGGTGGCTGATCGTAGGGGTATCACTACCAGATTGCCAGTCGGCAGGTGGGGGTACGTATCACCTAAACGACACCGCAACTACCACCACACCCTGACACTAAGATGTTTCCCTTCACTTCTGCGCCACATAAACTTGGATACAGTAATGTAGAGTGCGAACAATACCTAGAAAACCCAATGCCCCAATACCCAATACCAATACCTGAGACCCCCAATACCCCAATACCCAATACTTGTGTGTAGCTGGGCCAAAAATTGCGTTTCACTGGACAGGTACATTCCCGTTGTGTACAAAAGATTTTTGGCACTGCGATTGCAATTTTTAAGAGGCTTGGTTGGGCCGCTGCCCAAGCAGGGCGAGAAAAATTTGAAACATTAGCCTTTCAGAAAGCATTTAGAAGCCATTTTGGGCGTAAAACTAGCAGAAATTATTAGTTTTGGTTCGTAATTCAGTCGTGTTTCTTACTTCCGGCAAATTTTTTTCTACAATGTACATGTAACTCTGCCGGAAATTGTGTGCACCACCACAATAGCCATGCGTACGGTACTGGTACATTATGGTGACATTTCTAATGTCTATTTTAGATAAGAACAGAGAAATTAATTACTGGTGTAGCGCTAGAAAAGCGTACACTTTAGGAAATTCTACTAACGTTTAGTTGATTAGGCCGTCCATAAACGACGTCGTTCCAGAGGGGGGGGGGTCGGCTGAAATGCGACGATAGACGACACACCAGGAGACGGAGGGGTTAGCAAAAAACGACGTCTCTATTTTTCGGAATTATAGGGAACTTTGATTGTATTATTTTCAATTTAATTATGTTCTGTCAAATTTTTCTACATACAGAAAAGCTTCCCAGAGTGGTTGTAGCGATCTATTCAATTGATTGTACAGTATGGTAACAAGAAAACATGACAGTACTGTGTGTACTGCACTTTTATCGAGGCGGGGGTAAACCGAAAACAACGTCGCCTTAGGGGGAAGGGGTCCCCAAGAAACGACGCAAGGCGATTTTGGGGGAAAGGGGCCCCGAAAAATCGGGATTTTGGATGGAAGGCTCCTTAACGCGAAAACAGCTTCCTAAACCGAATCATCGATCAACTTTTTCCATTTTTTCAGATCAATTTTTCAGGTCAACATCGATTTTCTCTATTTTTACCTGGCCCAATTAGTATTGGGTATTGGGGGTAAAAACCCCAATACCCAATACCTGGAAAACACCCCAATACACCCAATACCAGTTCGCACTCTACAGTAAAGTGCGTTTTTCAGACCCGGCTAGAACAGGCGATGAAGGGAAGGATTACGAAGGCATCGAGCTGGACGAGAACGAGGGTCCGGGACCTCAGCGCTGTACTGACACTGATGTGTTTGAGTGGCGGCCACTACCGATTGTTTGTTGTAGCGGTGGAAGGCTGGATATTGTTCGTGACCAACGTGCACGAAGAGGCACAGGAAGAGGACGTGCACGAGAAATTCGCAGAGTTCGGCGAGGTCAAGAATATCCATCTGAACCTTGACAGACGAACAGGATTCCTCAAGGTGCTTCCTTCCTTCCTTCTAACCGTTGCTTCCATCTGCTGTCTTCTTTAAGGGGTATGCATTGGTCGAGTACGAAACGTTCAAAGAAGCGCAGGCAGCCCTGGAAAGTCTGGACAACTCCGATCTGCTGGGCCAGACCATCAGAGTCACCTGGTGCTTTGTGCGCGGACCCACAAAGAGGTTTTCTTCCCTTCTTACCTTTACCGAATCCTCTGTCAGTCTATTGGTTGTGCTTTTTAGCAAACGGCAAAGGTAGAAGGACGAGCGTCGATGCACCAATGTTGTGTTGGTATAATTTCCGTACCGTAACGCCAATTAAGCGAGCTCCACCAACCAGTTTCCTGTATGAGTGTAACAGCATTGTTTATTGTTGTCTTTGCTACGGAGTAAAGTTGGTGCAGTGAAGCTGGCAATTTGTCGGTCGGTCGGCTCCGTCCGTTTTGATTACTTCACCTTCTGAAAACATGTACTTTCACTTTACTTTAATGCACTCGTGGATGTGGTAGGCTGTCATGTCCGCTCGAAGAGACCAATTGTTGTCGGTGTTTGGCACCGAGTTCGAGGGTTTGGAGGATGAGCAAAGTAAGAGGCTGCGTCGGTTTTTTTCCATTTGTTCTGCGGTTATGCTTAAGTCTGAAAAAAGACCAAAGTTTCCTTCCATTTTCTGTTTGATATCCAAACTCTTGATGCGTTTTGGGTTATATTGGCATCTTTCTGAATAATTTGGTCACGTTTTACAGAAGATGCTGTGACGAAGAAGCCACTCAGAATAGAAGACCAAATAGTGACGGATGAGAAGGGTCGGCGTCGTTTTCACGGAGCTTTCACCGGAGGCTTTTCGGCCGGTTACTTCAACACAGTGGGTACAAAAGAAGGATGGGTACCGGCCACGTTCAAGTCGAGCCGCGGCGAGCGTGCCGAAACGACGAAGATAAGAGCGGAGGACTACATGGACGCAGAGGTTTGCATTGCTTTCAGCTTTCTACGTACCATAGTGGAGTGCATTGTGTGTAGGATCTGGGCGAGTACGGCATCGCTCCGCGACAGATCCACGCCACTCGGGATTTCATGGATGAGCTGAGAGACGAGCAGAAGGCCGACTCCTCTAAGCGAAGGCTGGCTTGGGACCATTCTGAACTGTCGGGCGAAGCTGAACGCATTCAAGAACTTATCAGACCAGTCGGGTAGGCTCTATCAGTGCTACCGCTGACCGAATGCAGTGACTGTTTTCAGTGACTCTGTAGGTATTCAACTGCTCAGAAAGATGGGTTGGCGTCCTGGCCAGTAGCGATCGACCGGAACCAAAATTTTCACCGGAACCGGAACAGGAACCGGAACCACCCAGTTCCGGCCGGAACCGGAACCGGAACCGGAACTTTTTCAATATTTGGTCCAAAATTTATAGAAACGTATTTATAGGCACGTCGTGTACAAATTCCTGTTATAAACATCAGCAGAAGTTCAAATCAACAACAGAATACAGACTTTTCAATAACAGTAGTCAAGAGCACCCAAATTGTACTTCAGAAAGAGAAGCTTTTCAACATTTTCAGGTTTCAGCTTTGATCTGTCACCTTCGGAGATGTTTTTAGCTGCCTTAAAGGTTCTTTCACTGGCAACCGTTCCGATAGGAGCGCTCAAGTATTTGCGGGCCAGCTGAAATGCGCTGTTTAGTGCTAACTTATTAAAATCTTACCAATCATAATGAAGTCACAGCTAACCTCAGCCAGTTTCTTCCAAGAACCGTTTTTCCGACGCCTCTTGACACAGAGCCTTTACACTTTCCGATTTGACAAACTGCTTTCGATTCATCCTTCTCATTGACCAAAAAATGTCGCCACACCAGTGCAGTTTTGCTTGCCATTCAAACTGACTTGAACAGAAACACTCAAAACACACAGACACCAAAGAAGAAAGAAGAGGATCACGCAAAAATATATAAAAAATCGAGCAACAAGGCGAGTATGCAGCCCTTTCCCCCATTCATGCAAATTCTACTGCCCCCACTGAGCTGAACACTTTATTAAACAGACGCAATAATACTTGATGTAACTGAATATCCATCGAAAATAGTGAATGAAAAAGTTCCGGTTCCGGTACCCTTTTTCACCGGAACCGGACCGGAACCGGAACCGCCAGTTCCGGCAGGAACCGGAACCGGAACCGGAATTCCGGTCGATCGCTACTGGCCAGGGCGTCGGTGCTAAGATGTCCAAGCGAGCACTGGACAGGCAACGAGCTCTGGAGGGTTTGAGTGGTGACCGTGGTGGCACATCTGCGGTGTGTTTACAGCTCAAAACTGTCAGTCAACTGTTTTGCGTTGGCGGTACCATTTGTGCCTGAATACCATGTGCGTATAATCAAACATGGGCTAGCATTTCGGCTGATGGGGTAGGAGTGCCTGAGGTGATGGTAAGCCAAAAAGTCCAATTTTTGGCTAAAATCAAGGTTTTTTGGTTTATTTTTCGTTAGAAGAAGTTAAAATAAGCTATTCTGAGCTCATTTACACCTAATCCAGGCATTCTTTTATCAAAACTTTCCGTACAAAATTCTTCTAAAAATTTCCTGAGGGAGGTAGCAGCCGTCTGAGGGGTAGGTCAAAGCCTGAGGGTTTTCAACTCCCCTTAGCCCCCTTTGCCCATGTGTGCGTATGATGTGACCGATACCATATCACTTCGGTTCATGCACCAAAACCACCCGCATATCGTGGTATCCGTACCAGATAATTTATAGTTTGTAAGACTATTTTGTAAAATAAACTTGCAGAAGCGGATGCATGGGCTGGGGTGTGCTTGCCAGATACCACCCCACGTTCGTCCATCCCTAGCCAAAAGTGCTTGCGGTTTATGAGCAAAATAGGCAATTTTGCAGTGTTTTTAACGATCTAAGGCCCATCCAGTTTTTTCCGGCCCATCTATACAAGTGCAAGTAGAAGTGTTGTTTAAGGAAGAGCTGGAGAGAATGGCGCCGGGCTTTGCCTTTGCTCCAGACGATGTGGAGGTGCAATGGGCGGAGCCGAAAACTGACCTACACGGGCTGGGCTACAGAGGACTCGACGCAAAGGCCGTTTTATCCGAACAGCTGACTGAAAAGGAAACCGCACTCAAACCAACCACAACCAGACGTGGTCGTGGAATTAAGGGGCAGGTAAAAAGTCTGTTATGTGTAGGGCGCAGTGTCTGTTGGTGGATTTGTTCTAGGCGTTTGGTGTGGGTGTGTTCGAGGAGGACGATCAGGACATTTACACCACCGATGACCTCACTCAGTACGACTATGCTCTTGGTGACAGAAAATCAGGATTTGATCAGAAAACAGGTACTCTCACGTTCTGTTTATAGAAGCGTTTTCTGAACTGTAGCATTTAACAGCATATCTACCATAACTAGTAGGAGTACCGGTGGGGTAGGTAGCGGTGCCGTTGTATGGCGAGGTAGAAAATAAACCCTGTCCATCTAGCTTGTTTTCACCCTTGGGTTCAGGCTTAAAAGAGTTTTATAAAAAGGCAGTTTGCCGACTGGGCGTCTTTTCTATAACAGTCAGACACACCTTAACGCTGTTTATGGTATCGGTACCTAGGCTAGTGGCACCATATGGTACCGACACCATAATGGTACTTTCGCATTGGTACCTGTACCGGTACCATAATAATGGAACCACTTCATTCAGATTTCGTACCATACGGTACTGGTACCATGGTACATTACAGTCCCCGAACGTTGGGATACCATATGGTGCCAGTACCATAAACGGTGTTAAGTGCCGGACTGTAATTATTAGAGTGCGAACTGGTATTGGGTATTGGGTATTGGGTGTATTGGGGTGTTTTCCAGGTATTGGGTATTGGGTGTTGGGTATTGGGGTTTTTACCCCCCAATACCCAATACTAATTGGGACAGGTAAAATTAGAGAAAAATCGATGTTGACCTGAAAAATTGATATGAAAAAATCGAAAAAGTTGATCGATGATTCGGTTTAGGAAGCTGTTTTCGCGTTAAGGAGCCATCCATCCAAAATCCCGATTTTTCGGGGCCCCTTTCCCCCAAAATCGCCTTGCGTCGTTTCTTGGGGACCCCCTCCCCATAAGGCGACGTTGTTTTCGGTTTACCCCCTGCCCCGATAAAAGTGCAGTACATACAGTACTGTCATGTTTTCTTGTTACCAGTACGTACAATCAATTGAATAGATCGCTACAACCACTCTGGTAAGCTTTTCTATATGTAGAAATATTTGACAGAATATAATTAAATTGAAAGTAATACAATCAAAGTTGCCTAAAATTCCGAAAAAAGTGACGTCGTTTTTTGCTAACCCCTCCGTCTCCTGGTGTGTCGTCTATCGTCGCATTTCAGCCGTCCCCCTCCCCCTCAGGAACGACGTCGTTTATGGACGGCCTAATCAACTAATCGTTAGTAGAATTTCCTAAAAGTGTGCGCTTTTCTAAGCGCTACATGTACACCAGTAATTAATTTCTGTGTTCTTATCTAAAATAAAAATGGTGACATTTCTAATGTCACGATAATGTACCAGTACCGTACGCATGGCTATTGTGGTGGTGCACACAATTTCCGGCAGAGGTACATGTATTGTAGGAAAAAATTCGCCGGAAGTACATGTAAGTAACACGACTGAATTACGAAATATTAAGTACCAAAACTGATAATTTCTGCTAATTTTACGCCCAAAATGGCTTCTAAACAGTGGCGTATCCAGGATTTTGGAAAGGGGGGGTGTAAAATTTTGAAAGTGCCTGGTTGGGCCGCTGCCCAACTAGGGTAAGAAAATTTAGCAAAATTAGCCTTCAAAAACGCGTTTAAAACGCATTCCGAGCTTAAAATTAACAGAAATTACAAGTTTTAGTAGGTTTATAATGACCTGGTTGGGCTTCTGCCCGACCAGGGCGAGAAAATTTTGAAAATTTGGCCTTCAAAAACGCATTTAGAAGGCATTCTGAGCACAAAATAGACAGTTTTAGTACATAATTCATTAGTTTCTTACATTTTTGACAGACTTTTTCTTCCTACCTCCACCGCAAAGGGGGGGGGGTACATACCATACACCCCCCTGGATACGCCACTGCTTCTAAATGCTTTCTGAAAGGCTAATCTTTCAAAATTTTCTCGCCCTGCTTGGACAGCGGCCCAACCAAGCCTCTTAAAAATTTTAATCGCAGTGCCAAAAATCTTTTGTATACAACTTGAATGTACAGGGTGTCTCAAAAAAATTGATCACATTTCTTTTTACTGCCATTTCCGCAAATTTTGACCAAATAGGCTGAAATTTGGATCATAGGTGCCAAAATTCGGGGAATTTTATGTGTTAAAGTTTGGTGCACTAGGCTTGACTCACACCCGAGAAATTTCAAAAAAAGTTAAATTTGGTCATTTCAATAGTGAAAGCCAGTCACCGAAAAATGGATGCATTTCCTTTTCCTGTATCTTTCCTAATTTTTGTCCGAATGGGATGAAATTTGGAGTGTAAACGCAGAAGTTCAGGGTAATTCCTGTGTAAAAGGTTGACCCTCGAACTCTAACGCTATCGTTAGAGTTTACGAGATAATGCAATGTAACGTTTTTCGGTGACCGGCTTTCGCTATTGAAATTACCAAATTTCACCTTTTTTTGAAATTTCTCGAGAATTAGCCAAGATTAGTGCACCAAACTTTAACACATAAAATTCCCCGAATTTTCGCACCTATGGTCCAAATTTCAGCTTATTTGGTCGAAGTGTGCGGAAATGGCAGTGGAAAGAAATGTGATCATTTTTTTGGTGACCGGCTTTCACTATTGATTTAACAAATTTCACTTTTTTTGAAATTTCTCGAGAATTAGTCAAGCCTAGTGCACCAAACTTTAACACGTAAAATTCCCCGAGTTTTGGCACATATTGTCCAAATTTCAGCCTATTTGGTCAAAATTTGCGGAAATGGCAGTAAAAAGAAATGTGATCATTTTTTGAGACACCCTGTACCTGTCCAGTGAAATGCAATTTTTGGCCCAGCTACACAAGTATTGGGTATTGGGTATTGGGGTATTGGGGGTCTCAGGTATTGGTATTGGGTATTGGGGTATTGGGTTTTCTAGGTATTGTTCGCACTCTAGTAATTATAATACGTATAATACGCAAAGTTTAGGTGCAATCAGTGAGGACTTCGTATCTGCGCAGAAGCGTCAACCGGCTCGCAAGTTTTATCCGGCGCCGCGTCTTCCGAACGATTTTGTTGCCATTCATCAGCCGCTGCCTGTTCAGACCGACTTACCGGCTGCTCTGCAGCAATTCGCAGAACGGTTGAACGTGGTGCAACGGGCCGAGGCCCTCGGCGAAAAGGCCTCCGTGATGTGGCTGCTTAAAGACGAGGACAGGAAACGGTTGGAAGCAGTCAGAGCTGCTCGAGAACAGTCCACTAGCAGTGCTGCCGGTGTGCATTCGATAAAAAGCGAACCGTTTGACGACGATCCTTCCCAGAAGAAGCGGTTTCAGGACTATGTTTCGTACTTGAAGCGCGGTCTGACTCTGCCGCAGCCGGTCGAACTGACTGATTGGGAGTGGGAAGTGGAGGTGCGACAGTTTCAAGTCAATTTGCCTGATGATCTCAAATCGACGTTGCCGGACGTGCGAGCGCGTTCGCAACCTCTGGCCCGGCCGGAAATATCTCGTCCTTTTGCCCATCTCCTCAAATCCAAGTTCACACGTGCCGCATACGACGAGGAAGACGAGGCCAAACAGGTCTGTTGCTTAGCTTGTGGCGGCGCGTGTCGATTGACTTGCTTTAAGGATAGGCAAGATGCAGACAAAGTTGAGGCTGTTAGAATGAAAATGTTCGGAGCTCTAACCAGAGAGCGACACGAGTGGCATCCTGACCGGCAACTGTGCAAGCGCTTCAATCTTCCCAACCCTTATCCAGAGTACGTATCTACTTGTAAGCAGACATGGGCTAGCATTTCGGATGAATGGGTACTAAATTTTCAAATTCTGAGGGTGCCTAATTGGGAGGTAACGGCGCTGATGGGGGTTGAGAGGATGGCGAGAGGTTTTTCGCTTATTTTTCGTTTAAAAAAGCTATTCTGAGCTCATTTACACCTACCTGGATGGATGGATTGTCGGGGCGGGGCCGTAGCTCCTGCGTTAGGCCGCCTATACGCCCATCACGCACACCCACATCCTGCCCTTCCTTTGCTGCCTTCGCTACTAGCCGGAACACGGGCTCGGTGTCAGTCCGGTTGGGTCTCGGTCACAGTTGTTAAAAAAATTTTTTTGAAGGCCAAAAAAAGGAAAAAAATTTTTTTTTTTGAAAATCGTCTTAAATGGGTCCAGCATGCTAGTACAGATACTTACAACAAATTTTCCACTTTTGCACCTTAAGTCAGTTGAGAAACCTGTTCGAAAACGACAATACAGCTCTAAACACTGCCTGTAACTGCATAATTTCACCGAAAATTGTCTTTAGAGGCACTTCTAGGTGAATCCTAAGGAAGGATTTCTTGCGCAGTCGCTGTTAGGTCCAATGCAAAAGAAGTATTACGCAGGTTGCTGGATAAAATGTTGGCTGCTTCCAAAGAATGTACAAAAAATTGCATGTATGTACGTGAATTTTCCCACTTTTTCCCTTAATTTGCATATTGATTTTTCAAAAAAAAATGTTTTTGAGCCTTCAAAAAAAGTTTTTTTTTTAAAAATAAAGTCTTTTTTTAAATTTTTGACCCTAACAACTGTGGTCTTAGTGGTAGCTGTCCAAGTTTCCGTTTGTCCCGACAAATGAGTGGTTGCTATTGTAGCTCAGAAGCGGAAATCTCCGGTATGCGATGTTTTAGGTCGAATGTGTGCGGGGTGCCCCATTTTCAAAAAGACTCCACCAAGCAGGAGGTATCTATTCTGGGAATTCAGTCGTTGCCGTCGACTGCGCAAGAATTGGAGAACAAAGAGGCAGCGGAAACTGTAACCGAAGCAGAAGCAGAAGCAGAGGCAGGTGGAGAGGAGTCTGAGTCAGCAGCAGAGCCTGATCGTCCGCCGCTCGACCTGTTCAAGGTGATCTTCGCCGAAAGCGAGCCGGAATCGGATTCGGAAGAATCGGAGCCTGAAACTGAAGTTCAGTCGTCGTCGACAGTAGCCACCGCTGCTTTTTCAACTACTTCAGAACCGGTTGGAACTGTTAAACAAAGTGAACCGGTGACTGACGACCACTTGGTGGTGTCGAGCGAGCCAGAAGCTTCGAAAACTAAAGAACTGCCGGACAGCAGAGCTGTTGTGTTGGACGACAGGGAGTCAGAGCCGGATCTTATTATTCTAGCATCGAAGCCAGCCTCGCTTGAGTACGGACCTGCACTCCCGCCCTCGCTTGATGGACCTGGTAAATTTGCCCTGCTTCTGTTCTTTTGCTCTTTTTTGGACTTCGAAAAGATCGTTTCGTTCGATCGTTCGTTCGTTTAGCCGAAGCAATTATTCGGTTTTTCCAACTGGTTATTTGATCGGGCTCTGGGTGGGCTGAGCTTGGGCCGGAGAAAATTGGCGGCAGCAGATCATGATATGGTACGGTACACTACACAGGGTCGTGGATGATACCACTACCTCCGTCTGCTGCGAAGGAACCATGTATGGTACAACTCCGTTCAAACTTCATATCATGTTGTAGCAGTACCATAACTGCCACTTAACGCCGTTTATGGTAATGCGGGACCATGGTGTCCATACATGTAACAGGTCATCCGCCGAAGGGGAGGGAGTTGGAGGTCTGGCGCCGGCTGGGGGATCTGAGCCCAAATTTTGGGAGGGGAGGGGGGCTTGGCACTAAAAACGCTCAAAAATCGAAAAAATGCAATTTTTCGGCTGAAAATTGTTAAAAATCGCTAATTTTGGCTGAAATACAGCTAAAAAGTACTGTTTTACTGGCGATTTTGTCAATTTTTGTGTCTGAAATTGCAAAAAACGCAAAAAAATTGCTTTCCAGAAAAATCGGAGGCAAAAATCGGTGTACAAAAAGCAGAAATTTTAGAAATTAAGATGCATTTTGCGAGAAAGTCAGCTTAGGTGCAGAAGAGAGATCACCATTAACTCATTTCCTAAGCTAGTATCCCGAGTCGCATATGGTTCTATAGCTATTAAAATGGGCTTTAATGTTCTGGTACTCCTGTTTCCAGATCATAGCTGGTTAGCGAGATATTCACCGAAAACTACGAAATTTCCGCAAAATGCAACTCCATTTTTTCTAAAGATCGTTATAACTTTTCATGTGCTGAGTTCGATGCAGTTTTGTCTGCTGAGTTCGAAAATGCATTCCGTTTAGCTAGTTCAGTCTGGATCGGAAAAAATTTGCATTAAATTCGTGACCGACAGCATTTCTTCTCGGGTGGAACTACTCGTTAGCATGAACATAAAATTAATAGTAAAAAGGAAAATTAAGAGCCAATAATAAAGTAAA
The DNA here is from genome assembly GCA_030248155.1 of Sabatieria punctata. NCBI lineage: Eukaryota > Metazoa > Nematoda > Chromadorea > Araeolaimida > Comesomatidae > Sabatieria > Sabatieria punctata. The sequence goes on along the minus strand of JASANB010000819.1, from coordinate 15,177 downwards.
AATTAAATTAAATTTACAGAGACCGTCAATGAAATTTTCATTTACTACTATTTTGCTAGTTTTTGGTGAATTCCAGCCAAATCCTTGATCAATTTTGCAATAAAAGATATGTGGGCGCACTTTTGTCTGTCGAATTTCACAAATTTTTGTGTCTAAATTTCTTGGGAACCTCGTAACCTCGAATACCCAATACCAGTTCGTACCCTAATTAAAAGTAAGCATAAAATAGAAATGCACAGCATTTTGCTGTTTCAAAATACCAATTTCCAAAGCTTAACATTAAATTTTGCTTTTAATTTGAAAAGTCATACCAAATTTTGAAAAATTAGCAACGCAAAGCAAAATTAACGGGCCGGACGGGGCCGGGCCGGACACCATTTTCGACCCCCCGGGCCGGGCCCGATTTTGATGCCCAGTAGGCATGGCGGGCCGGGCATGCTTCACCTGATCGGCCCGCCGGGCCGGGTCGGGCCGTAAAAAGGTGCCCGTGCACATCTCTACTTCAATGTCTGTTCAAATATTTTTATTTGAAATACAGTGTGCAAAACGTTCTGCAAGTGTTACTTATCGGAAACAAAGTCAGCTTGCAGGAAGAAGAAAAAACACCAAGTATTTGGCTAATTTTACCATGTCTCATGGCTCCTAATCAATGGCTCTCCTGATACAGAGAGCGAATGTCGACTTATTTACTACGCCAAAACGGTTTTTGGGTAATTTAGCTATAGTTTTTTGCATTCAAATCCATTTTTTCCATTTTGTCACGACTAATTTTACATAGTACTAGTTTGTTGCAGCTTTGCCAGCTACAAGTGTAATAGCTAAACACAGAGAAAACGCAGCGGTGAGGGAGAGTGAAAGAAGACATCGACACTCGCACTCGAAGAAGCATAAGAAAAAAACAAGGCATAAGGTACGTAGTATGTACGTACAGTACGTCGGCAACTGATATGATTCCAGTTTGAAGACGCCCAGTTAGTAAAATGGTGCATTAATTTTAGAAGGAGCGGCGCCATTCCAGTAAACGGACACGAAGACGAAGCAGTTCAACTAGTAGTTCTTCTGTATCAATTAACCAAGGAAGGTCGAAATGATTCTCACGAACGTTTGATTTGTTGAATTTATTTTACAATAAATTTTATCATGCTACTCTATTGTTTTTTGGACGTTAGCATGTTTAGACCTATCTACGGTACGTACGTATAGTTGGTGTTTTTTTTATTTTTCCAATGAAATTTTATTGTTAATATTAGCATTATTAGTATACAAAGTTCGAAATTTTTGGGACGCACACAGTACAAACAATTAACACACAAGTTACGATAGGGTGGGGCATTTTAAACTGAAATAACTGAAGCAACACTATCTGTTCGTCCATTTTTCGAATTCGTATGGCTCTTGTCTAACATTTCTTATGTTATTATCTTGCTTCTGGTCAAAAGCATATTTAGCAATACTAAGTTTTGCGGTAAGTCTGATAAAAACAGATTCAATTGAAAGAATGCTTTTCGTACTTCTACAAGCGTACAGTATGTATTTGAGAATTAAGGCAAATCGCATCCATTTTTGAGTGTTTGGCTTCTTGGAGTGACCTAGCAAAATTGCAGCAGGACTAATGTCTGTCTCAACTTGTTCTATCTGCTGAAACCTCTGTGCCATTTGAATAACGTATAGTTGTGCAGCTATCTTGCCTAAGGGGCCGTCCATAAACTATGACATTCAAAATTCAAACCCCCACCCCCTCCCGACGTTTTCAGAACAACCCCCACAAAACTACAACATTTTCAGCTGACAGCCCCCCCCCCGACTAAACTTGCGGCGGTACCTCAGTTGGCGCTGGTGATAGTGCTGAAGCTGGCTATCCACAACCCCTTATCGGAGAGATGGCTTGTTGATTAAGAGCCAGTTTAAGTTACTGACGACCCGTGGCGGACAACTTTGAGGCGAGGTTCTCCGATTTGGCCCAAATTTTGCATGCACACATATATTGATGTAAGAAACATTACCTGCAATTTTCAGCTTCCGGGAGGCCCCGGTTCCGGAATTAGAAAAATCAGAAAATTTCGGTTTTTCGGCAATAACTCGCTTATTTTTCGTCGTAGCGAGTTGGGAATGGCATTTTTGAAATTCTCGCGTCACGCTTGATCAGACTAAGTGATTCAAAATAATTTTTTCGAAAAAAAATTTTTTTCTGCTCCACTGGAGGGCTGATTCCAGGAAACCTAGAGTCCTTACAGGTCTAGAGATGTCCTAAAAATGTAGCGCTATCTTTTCTCTACAACATATAAAAAAATGAGCAAAATCGCTTTGGACCCCAAATTGAGAAAATTGAGCTTGAAAGTTGAAAATCAAGGTCCCGGAACGAAAAATACGATATGCGCTGCATAGTTTGGGCAGCTGTATCTCCGGCACCATTAGACCGATTGAAACCAGGTTTCCGGCAATACAGCCGCCTTTTTGTGCTCTTTTCAACGGTTCTTATCCATGCTTAATACATAACGTTTTTGGCGGGAAATTTAAATTTTACCATTTTTCTTGATGACAACATTGATTGTGTGTGGTCTCTGAAATTGTATGTGAATGTTTATGTTTCTTAAAGACTGCATCTGTGATTGTATCTAACTATATGGTATTAACTGGTACTCTATTTGCCATAAAAACATATTCAACAATATACCAGACCAGGTAGGTTACATTCGTATCATCATTGCTGAAAACGCCATGTGTGGAAGAAATGGCTTTGATTCAGACTTTGCTGCTGTGTTGGTATGTTGAGTGTATAAAATCTGCGCACAGGCAGTACACCAACAGAAACGCGTGAAACAACCCTAAATAAGAAATTTGTGTTCTAGGCTTCAAGCACACATGGGCTAGCATTTCGGCTCATGGTGGGGTGGAATTTTTAATTCCTGACGGGGGCAGGAGCGCCTGAGGGGACGGTAAGCCAAAAAGTCCGCTTTTTGCATAACATAAAATCATGGTTTTGGCCTGTTTTTCGTTAAAATAGGTTAAAATAAGCTATTCTGAGCTCATTTACACCTATTCTAGACATATTTTTTATCATAATTTTCCATACAAAATTCTTGCAAAAAATTCCTGATGGGGGTCAACCGCCATCAGCCGCTCCTTACCCATGTCTGGCTTCAAGTAATGCTGATTGTGTTTTAGTTATGATCAAAACGACTTACCAGGTATCATACACACTGTGTGGATAACGAACATTCTGACCGTCAACAAAGACTTGAACTGAAGTAACTTCACCAACATCTTTTGCCCAAAGTGCATAAGTGATGTTTATGCCTGTGCGGATGGGATTGCTGGGCAGCTGCACAGCGTTTGTTCTGCCTGCCACACCTCGTAAACTGATGTACAGTTTCTGCCCCACTAGATTAGTTCCACTTTGTGGAATAGCACTTGTCAGAAAACTGATCAAAAACAGATTTTCTGAATATTTTGGAAATGAGTTGAGCTGCTTCCTTACCCAGAATGTACTGTAGAAAGAAACCTTGCTTCTTAGGTCCTATGCCATGCCATTCACGTATGCAGATTTCTGGGTTTGTGCTCCAAAATCCAAACCATTCATGAATGTGAAATGTGATTGTATTATTTAGATTTGCCGGTAGAAGTTCGATTTCCTCTATATAAACAGCATCTGTTCCTTTACCTGCTATAGGGAAAATTCGGAGTCCATGTACCTGAAATTCATGCTTACATTGTTTTGTGTTTTTTGAAAAGGTACAGAGTATTTACTTCTTTGAACGCAGGCAGCATCTGTGCAAAAACCGATACACGATTTCTTGGCATCCATGCGTCAAGCTGATGTGGTATACTGTTACTTGGTCGGGCGCATTTAATGGATTGAACAGCAGTTCGATTGTAAATGCTGGGAACTTTCCACCAGCATGGAGAAAGTCCCCAATTCTTACTTGTAGTTGTGCAGCCTCCTTGTGGTGTGCACTCAATACTGGTAGCGTAGATGTGTCTCTGAAAAACCCCAGGTTTCAGGTTTTTATTCGTTAAATGGCACTGTATGTTTTACACTTGTACTTTTTCTGATCTGGTTGTAAATACTGTATGTCTCCATTGGGCAACTGGTTATGCTTTTTACTGATTGCTCTAGAACAGCTTCAGTGACAGCTTCTAGCGAACGACACTCCTGGTTCTGAATGATCCAGATGCAGTTCCTTGTGCCACACAAAGACCCATGAAGACAATTGACACAACTTGTGTTTGTTGTAAAATTGTTTCTTATCTTTCCCCAGCAAAAATCTGGCACATTTCGGCCAAAATAATATTGATGGTCTGCTGAAACTTACATTTCCATTTACACTAACGCTTCTTACACATCGATCACCATTGGCACTGGAAATGGGTTAGGGCTCAGTTATCAATTTTATAGAATGTTGATAGTTCTAGTTTGAATTGTTTATCGGCAGTGTAAGTGATCCATTCTCAAATGTAGAACATAAAAGCTAAGTATCTTTGTTGCCTCTGTAACTTGCGACTTCTAGTGCAGTTATGATCTTCAAAAATTTGGTTAAATACATAGATTTTGAGCAAATTTGAAATTTTCAAGCCTCGGCTGACCATAGGTATACAGCTCGTTTTTTTCCTTCAGTGTTGGTATAGAATGCGCTAATTCAACACTAGAAAGCATAGCCAGTGCACCACCCCATTAATGCCCAGTCAATATATTGCTATGCAGCGGAAACTGAATGGAAACTTCATAAACAATTTGCTTCAGTGGTTGCCAGATCGGATGCAGTGCATCCCACACTACTTTATTGACTTTTCCACCAATGAGTGTTGGTGTAGTTGGAAAACGGCTTTTTTTGGTTAGTGTACCACCTCGGAATGCAATTATGACAGCATTCCGTCTGCTATTAGGGCCAACAATCCCTGACAATCATTTGCCAACAGGTCACAGGAGTGGGAAATGACTTGAGTGTGTTTTTATGGCAAGTGGAGTACCAGTTAATACCATATAGCTAGATACAATCAAAGATGCAGTCTTTAAGAAACATAAACATTCACATACAATTTCAGAGACCACACAGAATCAATGTTGTCAGCAAGAAAAATAGTAAAATTTGAATTTCCCGCCAAAAACGTTATGTATTAAGCATAAATAAAAACCATTGAAAATAGCACAAAAAGGCGGCTCTATTGCCGGTAACCTGGTTTCAATCCGTCTAATGGTGCCCGAGATACAGCTGCCCAAACTATGCAGCGCATACAGTATTTTTCGTTCTGGGACCTTGATTTTCAACTTTCAAGCTCAATTTTCTCAATTTGGGGTCCAAAGCGATTTTGCTCGTTTTTTTATATGTTGTAGAGAAAAGATAGCGCTACATTTTTAGGACATCTCTAGACCTGTAAGGACTCTAGGTTTCCTGGAATCAGCCCTCCAGTGGAACCGAAAAAAAATTTTTTTCGAAAAAATAATTTTGAATCACTTAGCCTGATCGGGCGAGACGCGAGAATTTTAAAAATGCCATTCCCAACTCGCTACGACGAAAAGTGAGCGAGTTATTGCCGAAAAACCGAAATTTTCTGATTTTTCTAATTCCGGAACCGGGGCCTCCCGGAAGCAGAAAATTGCAGGTAATGTTTCTTGCATCAATATATGTCTGCATGCAAAATTTGAGCCAAATCGGAGAACCTCGCCTCAAAGTTGTCCATTTTACTTCATGCATGGGTCGCGAGTAAGTTAAACTGGCTCTTAAAATGCATCCAGAGCATAAAATTGACAGTTTCAACGAATAATTTGGGTTTCTCTTATTTTTGGCCGATGTTTTCTTTCTCCATCCGTCACCCTGCACTCCTGGGTATGCTATGCTACTGGGCCTGCACCGTCTACGTCTAGCATGGTCGACCTCAATCGGACCGGTGGGGGAAAACAGCCGCATTTGTCGGCAGCAGGTGTTTAAAAGGGCAGTTAGTAGTTTACGCACCGTACGCACCGTTCGCACCGTTACGCACCGTACGCACCGTTACGCACCGTTCGCATCAGCAGCGACTCCAATTGGGCGCCGATCTTTTGGAGTTGTGAATTTGCTTAGATCGATCAGAGAACCGTTCTATTTCAGCTTGCATTAACAAATTACGCCTTTTGGTGGAACAGTAGCAGGGTGCATTGAATCTTTTAACGAGAAAGCATCAGTAAAAAAATGGAATGTGCAGAACAGAAACGGAGATTGTCACCATCATCACCAGGGAGCAGCATCAAATAGAGGGGAAAAGAGCCGAGTCAATGAAACCAAAGTGTTTTTCTCATGGATTTTAGGGCTGCTGCCATATCACTTGACTAATAATCGATAGTTATAAACCAGAGTTCGTGCGGGACCTGAAAAGTAAGAGAGTCATGGAAAAGTCACATAATTTTAAAAAAATTACGGAATCAGGGAAAATTCAGGGAATTTCGTGTCCGGTCAGGGAAAAATTTGATAGCAGTAGAATCATCTCTCGCCCAAAGGGCCCTGTCAGTGCTTTACACACCACCCTTTTGAAAATGGGGCTTTTGACTTTCCACAACTACTATAACTTAAAATAAATTGATAATGTACCCAAAGGCTTCAAATTAAACTACAGTAAGTACTGTACGTTAAAAAATAAAGCCACTTCAGTGATTTCTCACTTTCAAAAATTACGTAATTAAGTCCCAGCCCCTCCCCCACGGAAGATTATTAGTATTTGGGGAACCTCCCACCCCCATGCCATTACGTAATTTTAATACACGCCCCCAAACATTCGGTGTTAGTAGAGCAGCTTTGTCATTTAGTGCAGTTGCTTTTTCCGTGATGCTTGCATCATATTAGGTTCTTTGTTAGCGTGGTCTCTCCGCACAGTTCTGTAGTGCAGTGCTTTTGTTGCTTAGTTTTCTTCTGATTCTCTTCCCGAGAATCTACGGTACATATAAAAATGCTTTCAAAGCTGCTGTTATCTAAAGCATTGGAAAAGAGAATTTACCATATTATGCACCATGTATGTACAGCTGTATAGGATCGGCTCTGGGAAAGGAAAGGTGTTTGGTTGTTTCAAAAATCGGGGTAGAATAACAAAATTCACCGAAACTTTACACCCATTGCTAAACGTCTCAATTTCGTCAGGCAAAAACGTCTCATAAAATCGGCACCTCTTCTGATTGACATAGTACCAAAATGGGAAACGATTGGCCGAAAAATTGGACCTGATGGGTTTCGCTGATGGGGCAACCATTAATCTAACAATCGAAATGTCTTTACTTCACGACTGAGACGAAGGACAAATTCGATATTGGTGATGCTGTCAGTGGTTCCGCTGCATTGTATGTCCTGTCCAATTGTTATTTTGTTGTTGTAACTTTTTTCCTTTCGGAGTAGGAGTAGCCAACTGCTATAGAGCAGGAAGAGACAGAAGGTCCGGCAGTCTCCTTAACAACAACCCTACCCACTCCCCTCCCATTTATCTACTTGCCATTGCTGACTTTCGACGGCCTTGGTTGGGCTTTGTGTCGACTACTTCCCATCGCCTCGACAGGTTTCGAACCCACAAACACACCGCTTCCACGGGTGCCGGGGGCCGCTGTGACAGTGACACACGGGATTATTTACGCTTTTTGCTTTTTAAATTGTAAAGAAGCTGATTTTCCAAGTACTTTTCCACCAAAACGCGGAATTTGTTAATGCAAGCTGAAATAGACCGGTTCTCTGATCGATCTAAGCAAATTCACCACTCCAAAAGATCGGCGCCCAATTGGGGTCGCATCTGATGCGAACGGTGCGTAACGGTGCGTACGGTGCGTAACGGTGCGAACGGTGCGTACGGTGCGTAAACTACTAACTGCCGTTTAAAAGCGGACCTGGAGAACGGTGCGTCGTTGGTATCTCCAGATCAAAGTGGCCCATTCTCTAGGCGGTCTGTACCAAAGTGGTCCAAATGCAATTTCTGACTGTTTCGGCTTCTGCAATGCTGTAAAGTGAAACAGAGTCTTCTTTAAGCACATGTCCTGACGTAGAAAACCGAAGATTCGGATAAACTTTTAATTTCCACACCAACCACTTTTAATGTACAAACGCGTTCTTTGTTGGTTTCATTCACAACGGTAACTCTTGCTGCTTGCTTGTATCCGCCGGGCCACGAGCCGTGAACAACTCTATAGAGAAAAAAGTTTTTACTAAGCAAAGACTCAATTAGCACTGTTTTAATCTACCTGTGACGAAGACAGTTCCAACCAAGCCTCTCCTCAACTCAAACGCTTTCGAAACCGTGCCATATCTCTCTATTCAGGGTCTAAATTAGTGCGAAACCGCAGTTTATTCAAGAACATACCATGCATTACCAAGAAAGACCGTCTAGGCGTTATTGTATTCTTTATTTGGTCAAGAATGTCCCTATTCACCGGTCAAGCCTTAATGTAAATGATACCCGGTACACTCCTCCATCCGCGAAATAGGTATTTTTAACGTGAAAAGCTAAGATTAAACGTAGGCCTGTAACTTGTACAATGCTATTTCTATATGAAACACCATTCCAAACGATGTTGTGCACAAAAACGTTTGCTGGTTTCAAATTATATTGTAAATCTGATGTTTTTTTTCAACATTTGCAGGAGCCTCAGTTGGTAACAGTGCAGTAGTTTTTTTACTGTTTTCTATTGTACATTTGTTCTTTATTTGAGTCTCCAGCCGCTCGTTTGAACCATGCTGTTGGTGTGGGTTGAGAGAATAAAGTTGAAGTTGATGTAAACTTTATCACGCTTATTTATAGCGCTGGTACCGTAAATTTGCGCTTTATGCCGATTCGATATTACTGGAATTTTTGCTGTTCCGACGTTTTTTACTGTTTGCCAAGACAACCGGTACTACGGTACCGGTTTACTGTCAAGCGGTAAATAAATCAAACGGGGCCGGGTAAATTTTGTTCGATTTCTGGTTAATTTATCTGTCCGGGTAAATATTGGGTAAATATTGATCCGGAGATACACAGGCCACATCTTCTTGTATAACTGTCGTCGCGTGGTGTGTCAACGGTGCTTTTTACTTTTTGCCTTCTTCAAAAGTTTCTGCCGAAATCGGTTTGCTGTCGCGATGGTGGTGTTTTCCATTCAACCATATGCCTAACTAACTCGGACTGTTGAAACTCAGTATGTTCTCCTAAGTTCAGTAGGTATCTCCGTTTATATTGGGTTAGGTAGGTGTAGCTGGCTGGGGGACTCAGTAAAGGTAAAAAATCGACCGTACATAGGATTAATCAGCTCCCTTCGGATTAGGGGTATATTGGTCGGTTACGTGTCCCGTTAATCGGCCGGCTGGCTCGCGGCCGCCGGTCAGCGAGAGGCGGCCAGTGGCGGATCCAGGATTTCCCAATGGGGGGGCGGTGGGTGGAGCCAAAATAGACCCCCACCGCCGCTGCCGGTGCCCAACAAGGACGAGAAAATTTCGCAAAATTAGCCTTCGAAAACGTGTTTAAAAAGCATTCTGAGCTTAAAATTCACAGAAATTACAAGTTTTAGTAGTTTAAAGTGGCCTGGTTGGGCTTCTGCCCGACCAGGCGAGAAAATTTCGCAAAAGTAACCTTCAAAAACGTGTTTAAGAGCCGGTTTCTCTAGGAATCGACTTTTGCTCCTTAACCTCCGGACAAATCTCAACTTTTTGTCTCCGATTTGGCTGAAATTTCATATTTTGGTTTAATTTGACCTAAAAAGACATTTTATCACCTTCCCGGCCATTTTTGAGAGGGTCACTTTTTCGACCCTCTCTCAGATTTCGAGTCATAACTCGGGACCAAATGATCGTAAGAACTTGCGAATTGTATATTTAGAATCAGAAAATTATTCTCTTTCAAATGATGCCCTACTCGACTAGATTTCTGAGAAAAAATTTTTTTCGAATCCTTTCCAGGCCCGATTTGACCCCCGCACCGTCAATAGTTCAACTGTTTTATTTCATGGAAATGTAGCGCTATGTTTTTGCTTTCGATTAAACAAAAAAATCGAAAAAAAAAATGTACGTCAAATCGAGTTTTTGGGCCTTGAAAGTTGAAAATCAAAAAAATTTTCCTTATACTATAAGCAACACAACTTGGTCAGTTTTGAATCGAATTCGAAGATCTTTGGCACACGTATTGTACTGTTCATCTTGCACATAGCGCACAAACCTGGTCCTGGTTGCCGCTGTTTTATGCTTATTTTGTTTATCATTTTCAGTTTCGCAAACAATTTCTCGGTTTCATTTGATGTTTTCCATGATGGGCGTCCGAATTGTCTTTTTGAAAGGAATTAGAGCTGGAAATCGGGCCGGCCCAACCCAAGCAATGCCTAAGTGATGGATAGTTGGAAACTTTTGCATTGAATAAACATTCTGCTTACTTGGTACTTGCAAGAAATAAGCAGCTTAAATTAGCATTGTGCACTATAACGAATATTTACAGAGACTGCTTAGACTCTGTTACGCTCTTGTTATTTGTTTTCTCCTTCAGCAATGCCATGTAAGATTTGCGTAAGTGTGCATGTGAACAGACTAAAATAAACATTATTGATCCTGGCCGCTGTGGGATGGTGACTGTAAAACTCGTCATCTCGACTCAACTATTGACATATGTACATATGCAAGCTATAGTTTGTTCAAAAAATATGGGACCTGGCGATTTTTTGCAAAAATCTTTTTTGGAGACCTCGGGGCGACTTGAGCCTTATAACCAAAATTGTAGACAACGTCGAGCTCCAGCCTGAGGTAAATCCTAATCTGCGCTACGTTTGCTCTGAACACTAATTTGCGCAACGTCAAAAAATGAGCTTTTTTCCTAATTGCGATGAAATTTAGATGACTATAGAATTCGATTCTTGAGTCCTTGGCGACTCCAATGATGCTTCCATGACGTGTCTAGGCCAAACCGATCTGGAGATATGGCTGGTCGAAGCATCGAAAAATCGTGAAAAATGGCGTTTTTTGAAAATTTCACAAAATAGAGGGGAAACATAGGCAGACTGATGGATTTGGGTGAAATTTCCTGAATGGTGTATTCTTGACCACCGGAATCGATTCTGACACAGGTCCCAAAAAAGTCCAAAAAACGCCTATTTTGCCTTAAATATGCGAAAATTTTATGGGCAGGGTGGGCTATGGTCGGCTGTGGGGGGTATGGGCCAGTGAGGAGGGATTCAGGAATTTTTACCCAAATCCGTCAGTCTGCCTAGTTTCCCCTCTATTTTGTGAAATTTTCAAAAAACGCCATTTTTCACGATTTTTCGATACTTTGACCAGCCATATCTCCAGATCGGTTTGGCCTAGACACGTCATGGAAGCATCATTGGAGTCGCCGAGGACTCAAGAATCGAATTCTATAGTCATCTAAATTTCATCGCAATTAGGAAAAAAGCTCATTTTTTGACGTTGCGCAAATTAGTGTTCAGAGCAAACGTAGCGCAGATTAGGATTTACCTCAGGCTGGAGCTCGACGTTGTCTACAATTTTGGTTATAAGGCTCAAGTCGCCCCGAGGTCTCCAAAAAAGATTTTTGCAAAAAATCGCCAGGTCCCATATTTTTTGAACAAACTATAGCTTGCATATGTACAGGGTGGGGCACGGTAAGTGTTCCACGTTTGATTTATTGTAGCTCGCCGCTGCATGAATCGATTTCAATAAAACTTTGCACTAATATGGTCCCATGTCTAACTTAGATGTGTGCCAACTTTCAATGGTGTCCCTTGCTGCATGCTAATTTTACAAGGGCAAAGGCTATCACATTGATTTCCCTGACAATCAAGGAAGTTACTGTATCTAAACTCGACTCAAATCGCTACAGAGTTCAAAATAATTGATGACCTGATATCGAGAAAATGGCTGAAAGTCAGTGTTTGGGCTTGGAAAAGTGTATTCAAGCAGTAAAAATTTACTACGAAACCAAAAATGCCCGTGAAATTGTGAGGCGACTGAAGCTGCTTTTCCCCGAATGGACGGCGTGCAACCACATGACCGTTTTGAGAACTGTGGAACGTTTTGAGGAGACTGGCTTGGTGGGAGAGAGGAAGAGGGAAATGCCGAAGCCAGTCAGAACGGGATCGACGGAGGAACGAGTTCTGCACGCGATAGCGCAATCGCCAAAAAAGTCGACCCGTCCCGTCATCTTGCAGCGCAGACTGGAATTTCATGCCGCACAATTCGACGCATCCTGAAGACTGCCGCTCTGAGACCCTACCGGCCCTGGCTGTTGCAAGCGCTGAACGAAGACAACCCCGACCGACGCTTGGAATTCTGCAAGTGGTTTCTGGAGCAGTGGAACCTTGACGACCAGTTTCCAGACCGAATTCTGTGGTCTGATGAGGCGCAGTTCAAGCTGAATGGCCGTGTGAACCACCACAATTCAGTCTACTGGGCTGCTGAAAATCCACACGAAGTGCTGCAGAGGGAAGTAAACAGTCCGGGCATCATGTGCTGGGTGGGGATTTCCAGCAGCGGCATCGTAGGGCCCTTCTTCTTCGAAGAAACTGTGAATGGAGCCTCCTACCTGCAGCTGCTGGAGGAGAAAGTCTGGCCGGAGATCACCACCTGGCCCGATCTGGATGCTGTCATTTTCCAGCAGGATGGGGCACCTCCTCACTTTACTCATCAGGTCAGGGAGTGGCTGAACGGTTCGTTTCCTGGGCGTTGGTTGGGCAGGAGAGGGCCGATAGAATGGCCGCCAAGGTCCCCAGACCTCACCCCTGTCGACTTCTCCGTTTGGGGAATCGTGAACGAAACTGTCTATGCTCAACCGTTGAATAGCTTGGAAGAATTGAAGGAAACGACCGAAAATGCCTTTGATCAGTTTGATGCCGATTTGTGCTCTCGAATTTGTCGTTCAGTTGCCGACAGATGCACCAGATGTATCGCTCAAAATGGGGGCCACTTTGAAAACCAATGATGTAATGTTTTGTTGAATAAAAACGACATCTTTTGCTGGATCTTCCTCAAACTTTTCACACATCTAAGTTAGACATGGGACCATATTAGTGCAAAGTTTTATTGAAATCGATTCATGCAGCGGCGAGCTACAATAAATCAAACGTGGAACACTTACCGTGCCCCACCCTGTACATATGTCAATAGTTGAGTCGAGATGACGAGTTTTACAGTCACCATCCCACAGCGGCCAGGATCAATAATGTTTATTTTAGTCTGTTCACATGCACACTTACGCAAATCTTACATGGCATTGCTGAAGGAGAAAACAAATAACAAGAGAGTAACAGAGTCTAAGCAGTCTCTGTAAATATTCGTTATAGTGCACAATGCTAATTGATGCTTATTTCTTGTAAGTACCAAGTAAGCAGAATGTTTATTCAATGCAAAAGTTTCCAACTATCCATCACTTAGGCATTGCTTGGGTTGGGCCGGCCCGATTTCCAGCTCTAATTCCTTTCAAAAAGACAATTTGGACGCCCATCATGGAAAACATCAAATGAAACCGAGAAATTGTTTGCGAAACTGAAAATGATAAACAAAATAAGCATAAAACAGCGGCAACCAGGACCAGGTTTGTGCGCTATGTGCAAGATGAACAGTACAATACGTGTGCCAAAGATCTTCGAATTCGATTCAAAACTGACCAAGTTGTGTTGCTTATAGTATAAGGAAAATTTTTTTGATTTTCAACTTTCAAGGCCCAAAAACTCGATTTGACGTACATTTTTTTTTCGATTTTTTTTGTTTAATCGAAAGCAAAAACATAGCGCTACATTTCCATGAAATAAAACAGTTGAACTATTGACGGTGCGGGGGTCAAATCGGGCCTGGAAAGGATTCGAAAAAAAATTTTTCTCAGAAATCTAGTCGAGTAGGGCATCATTTGAAAGAGAATAATTTTCTGATTCTAAGTATACAATTCGCAAGTTCTTACGATCATTTGGTCCCGAGTTATGACTCGAAATCTGAGAGAGGGTCGAAAAAGTGACCCTCTCAAAAATGGCCGGGAAGGTGATAAAATGTCTTTTTAGGTCAAATTAAACCAAAATATGAAATTTCAGCCAAATCGGAGACAAAAAGTTGAGATTTGTCCGGGAAGAGTCGACTCTTATATAAACCGGCTCTTAAAAAGCATTCTGAGCTTAAAATTGACAGAAATTACAAGTTTTAGTAGTTTAAAGTGGCCTGGTTGGGCTTCTGCCCGACCAGGCGAGAAAATTTCGCAAAATTAACCTTCAAAAACGTGTTTAAAAAGCATTCTGAGCTTAAAATTCACAGAAATTACAAGTTTTAGTAGTTTAAAGTGGCCTGGTTGGGCTTCTGCCCGACCAGGCGAGAAAATTTCGCAAAAGTAACCTTCAAAAACGTGTTTAAAAAGCATTCTGAGCTTAAAATTGACAGAAATTACAAGTTTTAGTAATTTAAAGCGGCCTGGTTGGGCTTCTGCCCGACCAGGCGAGAAATTTTTGAGAATTTAGCCTTCGAAAACGTGTTTAAGAAGCATTCTGAGCATAAAATAGACAATTGCGCAACCACAAATTCAAATAGCGGAAAATTACTAACCTGGAAAAGAAAACGCGTATGTCGACCGAAAAGATTACACAGCCGGGCGCACTTGAGCCCTCTTCTAATCGCACACACAGACACACCTCTTTAGGGTCAAAAGGCGTTGAGAGTCTCGCGCTGCGCTGACTTGGCCAGTTAGTGACCCAATAATTAATTACAGATCTATCCCTATGCGGCGCTCGCTGGGCCGGCCGTGAGACTGCCAGATTTAGATAGCCAATAGCAGTGCAGCGCGGGCGGCCGAGGTTACCGCGCCAAATTTAACTGCTGACCAGTACTAGCACTTTTGGCACTACCATCCCAAAAGTCACCTTGGTACCCCCTTGTGTTTTTGAGAAGGTCGGTCCGGCCAATGGGGGGGGCGGTCGCCCCCCCCCGCACCCCCCCTGGATCCGCCACTGGAGGCGGCTATTCTTAACTGACTCTGCGTCGGCCGCTTGCACGCGCGCACATTGGCGGTATGACATGGCATCAAAGGTAAACGCCAAAGGCAAGGTCAGTCCCAGTGACGTTAACAAAGAATGCTCTGCTTATTGCAGCTATAATTGCCTAATCGTTTTTTTGGGGGCAGGTCGTTTCCGATTCTTGCAGCAAGATCGTTTCCGGTGAATCGCTTTAAAGGGCAGGAACTTTCAAATGTTGTCAGTTGAACCTTAGAACCACTAAACTGTATCTGATGTGTATCGTTTCT